>PVKS010005702.1:39883-83381 GCA_004027875.1 Aplodontia rufa
TCAGTAAATTTGAAAAAAAAAAAAAAGAAAGAAAGAAAGAAAGAAAGAAAGCCATGTGGATCCAATCAAATTCATCTGGCTTAAAAAAAGGGGGTGGGGACAAAAGAGGGAATCAATATGTTGTAATGAGTACCAAGTCTAATTACCAATAAAATATTAAAAATTTAACAATGGGGTCAAATGATGCAGCGTTTGCTGCCTGTGCGTGTCTGTGCATGTGTATGCATACATGAATATACAAATGATACATTTTACTACCAACCTATTAAAGTTAAAACATCCATCTTCATCATATCAATTTCATCACATTAGATGCTGCCATTCTAATCTGGTATTGATAAGAACGAACAAGGCCTGGAATTTTACACCTGGGTGCATTTCGTTTTGTTTCTCTTCCGTGACAGAATTCAATATGACACAGCTCAGTGTGACAGCATCAGGCTGAGACTGTCACCTTAGGGGCTTATACATCTTTAAAATTCTCACAAAAGTGAAATTGACTGACAGCGAAGGAAAATGATGCTTTTAACTTGAGTTGGAAGATCAGAGAAGTCAATGAAAACACTCGGAGTTCGTTAAGGCTCTTCAGCGAGGGAGCTCTTGGAGGAAACCACCGTGGCCTTACAGGCAAGCTGGCAGGATGCCACAGAGAAGCCTGAGGGACGCTTCCACAGAATCCATGGTGGCGGAGGGTGCAAGTTCCACCGCAACTGGTTAACAAAGCAAGTTTCCACTCTTATTACCACAGAGGTAACGTAATATACAGGAAGAAGTATGTGGTAGAGAGCCACAGGTGACATGTTCATCAGATCCCTTACAGATGGATGACCTGGGAGATGTCACTTAGCCATTGGGTGTCTCCATTTATTCACCTGCAAAGTGGGGTTATGGAAATACTTCCATCCAAGTGCTATGGAAATGTCAGATAAAAAATGTCGTATATAGAAACTAAATTCCAGAGGGCTACATAAGGTTAAGATTTTATTGCATCAATAACTATGCAATTTCCTTTTTCACTGTTACATGACTATACAATGAGTACCCACACAGGCAGGGCTAGGGAATGCATATGTGGCATAATGTGGAGGGCAAGTAAGATTCCGCACTGGGCGGTCTGCCTCCCCAGATTACATTCTCTACACGACAACACCTAGCACCCCACTTAAAATCGCTGAGCCGGAGGGATGCCCAGGCCACCTCTCTGTTTTACAAATGACAGATTACTCAGTGAGGAGAGGCACATCAGGTAGTTAGAGGTTGGACCATCATAATAATGATTATGATATGAAAACTAAAGCATAGCTGCCAATAATACAACAAAGATGTGCCCTTTTGTCATTTGCAAGAAAGCCCATTCTTTTGAAAGAGGTAGGTTATTATTATTCCTGTTTTAAACAGGAGCAATCCAGCATCACAAGAGGTGTATTAATCTTCCCAGGCTAAAGGGCTAAAGAGTGGTAGAGTTTGGACTCAAGGCTGAATCTGACCCCAATCTCACATCACTCCTGTTGTCCTGCACTGAGCTGTAAGGCATGGAAAAGGCCACACTGAGGATCTGACCAGTGAAGTGTGGCTGAGAGAGGACTAGGCAGGGGCAGTCCAGGAAGGTGACATCTTGCTGACTCTGTTGTTTTTATAACCAAGGAACCCTGCCAACATTTCATCAAGTCCTCTTGCTTTCACTTGGTCATTCCCTTCGCCTCCCAACGGATCTCCTACCCCTTCTCTCTTTGGTCTTCCCTTCTCTATAACTTCCATCCTTCACTGTGTGTGCAGCTAGGCTTGCCCCACACTGGGTGCTGGGGCCTGCAGATGAGTCTCAGTCTCTGGCCTCAGTAGTTACAGTGCAGCCAGGTAAACAGATGTAGGACAGACCACTGCGACGCAGAAGGGTCACTGAGGAGGGGGCTTTGTCTTAGTCCTTTTGAGCAGCTACTACAAAATATGTATGACTAGGTAATTTTTTAAAAAGCAGAAATCTATTTGTTGTGGTTAAGGAAGCTGGCCAGTCTAAGTTCAAGGCACTGGCATCTGCTCCTATGAGGGCCTTCTTCCTGGATCCTCACACAGAAGAAGGACAAGGTAGTCCAAGTCTGCAGGATTTCTCTTTTATAGGGTCTTGATTCCATTAACAAATGAGGAGTCCTCACAGCTTAATCCTCTTAAAGGCCCCACCCTTGATACTCTCACATGGATATCCCTGAATTTTGGAAAGGACACATTCAAACCACAGCAGGCCTATACTGTGGTTTGAGAAGGACCAGAAACAGTTTCAAGAGGAGAGATTTTGCCTGAAATCCCTGTGTCTTGCGAGGCTGAGGCAGAAGTACCACAAGTTCCAAGCCAGTCTCAGCAATTTAGTGAGGCCCTAACCAACTTAGTAAGACCCTGTTCTTTTTTTTTTATTTAAAAATGGAGTGGGGGTAGGGGTGGGGATGTACCTCAGTGGTCAAGTGCCACTGGATGCAACCCTTGGTACAAAAAAAAGGAATAAGTAAAAGAGGAAAGATTATTGTCTGTCATGCTATGTTTGCTAAATCACTTATTTTTCCACATGTTTTTCACCCGTGTAAGCGGGGTTCATCCAGTGTGGTCATAACGAGTTGAAAAATCCCATCTAGCAAAGAAACTTGATATTTCAGTGGGCCTGGCCAGCTTAAGAGGGAGGAAGTGTGATTCCTGTTTCAGATGCAACAAAAACAGTGAAACCTGCCAGGAGATTTAGTAGACCTGATCCTCAAGAGAAAGGTGGGATTCCAGACCGGACCGGGAGACAACAAACTCAGTACCCATTTGGACATCATCAGCACCCCTGGACCCAACTAGGAGCTGTGCCACATATCAGAGTGGCCTGTGAGAGGCCCGTGAACCACAGAGATGGCATCTGGAGTTGGATCCGGAACTGCCACCTCACAGTTCCCCACACCATAATGAATGCATAGCATGAACTTAATGTAGAAGACGCAGGGAAAGCAAAGCTTTCCCAGTCATCTGGAGAGTTAAGGCAACCAGGAAAACTCTGTAAGTAGAAGCTCAATAAAGGCAACATGTGGTCTCTGGGATGACTTGCTAGGACAAACCAACTGCTCCTATTATTAAACACCACATTCAGAATGCCTAAACGGAGGAAATCAGAGTGCTACCCAAGAAAGCCAGCCTGAGTCTGGACAGCTCCCCCTGGAAATTCTGCACCCTCAACGGTGTCCCATCCAAGCTTCCTGAACCAGGAACTTTCTGAGCACATGGTTTTCTACGTTTGAAAAAATATCTTTGTGTTAGCCTATGAATTTTGCGTTCAAGCACTCTTTATAGAAATCTCCCAAATCCCCATTAATCCAGTATCTAGTCAGCCTGACGATCTCTGATAACAATTCTGTAACCTTTCTAAGAAGGTCATCCCACTTCTAATAGCAACACAGTGACCACTGAACGTAAAAAATTGCCTCCTTCCCTCTCCCTCTCCTCCCTGGCCAGGCCGCAGTGGCTGGGCTTATCTGCTTTTTTCTTCTCGTAAACTCAGACTGGTGCTGTGCAATGTCCCTTTATGGACAAGATAATGCCCATATGGACAAGATGAAGCCCAGGGTAACAGCAGTGTGTGAAAGGGTGGAAAGGGAACTACCCCCCTCCAGCTAGTGATGAGCACATTCACAAAGTGCCCCAGGGGTGACCCTACTGGGATCTGAACTTCCAGCCCTTCTGACTGAAGAACCGGAGGAGTCAGTACAGATAGGAAGGCGCTAACCAAAATTAATTCAGAAAATATGTATCCTTGAATTTTTACACATGCCCACTGCTGTTTGCATGGGTACAATGTGACCATTTAAATTTGCTGTTAGGAGATGAACCATGGCCTCTAGAAATCTAGTATGCAGAATTCAGTTTTATATTTCAGTTGACTAACTGTGTGACTTTGGGAAGGTTATTTACCCTCTGATCCTTTCATTTTCCTCGTGGAATTGCTGTAAGAATTAAATGAATGCTGGACCTCTATTATGGTACCTAGCATACAACACAGTCAAGAAAAGTGACTCTATATAATTATATATAAATATGATTCCACTAACACTAAAGTTAAGGCACTTCCCCCAGCACTGTGGGGTAGAGGAGCTGTAGGTATACCCTAAAAATCCTAGAGTATTGTCATTTTAAAATATTCTCTTTAATTTCCAAATGTAAACGTTGTTCTTATCAAACAAGTTATTGCCAGTGTTAGCCCTAGACAAAATTGTCACTGTGTGTTGAGGCAGGGAAGGCCCCTTTCCTCAAAGAATTTTCAAACTACTTTGGGAGAAAAGTCTTACTCAAAAGTAAATACATGATAGGCACAGCCAATATATTTACAATCATGACTTCATATGCCATGCCATGGTTGACCAGGGACATTTATATAAGTTTTCTCCCAAGACTTTATCACCCTGCTTTTACAGATGAGAAGACTGGGAATCAAAAAAAGTTTTCAACACATTATAGTGACCCAGCAATATCTATGTTTATAGCAGCTCAATTTACAATAGATAAATCTTGGAAACAACCCAGATGTCCCTCACTGGATGAATGGATCCAAAAACTGTGGTACATTTATACCATGGAATTTTACACAGCAATTAGAAATAATGATATTGCAGCCTTTGAAGGTAAATGGATGGCTATGGAAGAAATTATGCTGAGTGAAATCAGCATAACCCAGAGAACCAAGGGTCAAATATCTTCACTCATCTGTAGAGGCTGTAACTAGACCCTGGCCATTGAGAAAGGTGGTTTATTATCATGTGTTAAATCCAGACAAGGTGTAATGTTACACAACCTAATACATTTTTAGACATGTTGTGGGAAGGGGAAGGGAGGGATAAGGGTGGGTAATTGGGGAGGGGATACTCTTGAGGGTATATCTAATCTTCAGAATCTATATACATTTTATATTATTTTGTTAAAAAACTTGTATGATTATTCAACAAATAAATTTCTCAATTAAAAAAAGTTTTTGAAACTGTTCAGAGACCTAGGGTACTTGACATAGTGGAGGAGTGAGACTTCTACTTTGGATTGCTTTATTTCCAATCCAAATCCTCTTCTCGGTTCCTTCTGAGACCCCAGCAGAAGCTCAGGCTGGCTTGGCTCCACTCTGTCAATTAACAGCTCTTTACAGGGCTCTCCAGGGACTTCCTGTACAAAGGTCATGGTGAGTTTCCTGTTCCCCGAGCTGGTGAGCACAGCTTCTTGGGCAGGTTTGGTCTATTTCAGGGCCTAGAAAACTGGCACCAATCCACAACAGTGGAGTAACACCTGGGACTGGGAACCGCCCCTCAGGAGAGAGGGTGCTGCTCCAAGTTTCCTCCTGAAATACCTATCATTTCAGTCACAGCACTTAAACCACCTGGCATCTTAACTGACTCCTTAAAGCTCCTTGAGGACACAATGTATGAATGAAAAAAAAAAAAAAGTCATGTTCTTCAAGGTCCACAGGGAGGTGCCTTGTAAAGTCTCATCTTAACTCTCCTATTGCTTGGACCTGTGTGACATCCACCTGCTAGAAGGGACTGGGACCCAAATAAACACTCTGGGGCAGGGGGTGAAAGAACTAAGCACATCCCTAGCTTTCACACAAAACAGGCCAGTTAAGTGGCACATAGTGAACAGGGTCTCAGAAGGCATCTGGAAAGCTCCTGTCTAGGGCCACAAAGCTTGGAAGCTAGCATTCAGTATTTACTTAAATGATAAAGACATTTGCCTAAGTCCTGCTTCTAACGTTGTCCGTGTCTTGATCAGTGACATATGGTGACACTAAAGAATAAATGATAGGACTTGCATTCAGACTTCTCTGAGATAGCATCATGCTACCCATCCCCAAATATCAGCCATGTCAGCCCATCCACTCAAGTCGCAGGGATCTAATCACCAAGCATTTACCCAGGCAAGGTAAGGTGTCAGATGCCCCTAGGGACTTATTCAGGACAGAAACCTGAATAAGAGCCCAAGCTAGCAGGGAATCCTAATTACAGATACGTAATGAGGACCATGGACCATAATGCAGAGCCATCCAGCTTGTCCTAGAATTCAGTTACAGTATCTGCAGTTGGACAGGCTGGGGAGGGCGCTAAAGACAGAGGGTATAAGCAAAGGCACAGCAGAGAGGAAGAGCATCTTTGGTCTCAGGTCCTCTGGGTCAAAGACTTTTATTTCTCCAACATCTTCCATTCTGTGCCTACCTATTTGGGAAGGCCCAGCTCAATCACATCTGTTGTGTGCGATCTTCCCTCCTTGCCCTTCTGGGTAGAAGGGTCCTTTCCCTCCTTTGGCCTGCAGGTTCCCATGTCCCATATCCTGGCACATGCTAAAGTCAGCTCAGATTCACTATGACTAGAAAACCAAGGCACCAAGTGTTGTGAAGAGGGTCAGGAGTGAGGGCACGTGGCAAAGGACAGGGAGCAGTTTTGACAAAGCTGCTCTGGTGAGTCAAAGAATGCCCACATCGCTGTCAGGACGAGGGGAGCCGGTCAGATCACAGCAGCCTGATCCGGCTGGAATACATCATATCACGCAGGGTGAGGTTAAGGCTTATGGCCACAGATATGCTCTGACAAAGAACATTCTAGATTGGTAACAATCTAAGCAAAGCACATCAAACTGTCCTTTTTCTATTTCACTGACCTGAGATAGTCTGTGACTCTAGAGAGTAATTAGGGGCTAGGAGTTTAAAAAGTAGATTCAGAGTTTGGGAATTTTACCAATGAAATTTAACAACAACAACAAAACCCTGAAGGACCATTACAAGGTTGCTGCTTTTCTATTTTATCAATCAAGAATATTTTTTACAAATGTCATCTACAATTACTGTCATTTATTTTTCAAAAAAAAGACACTTCAATACTAAAAAATCAGAAGGATTATATCTGTATAAAAGATAACCTGTTCTTTCTGTTCCACTCAACCAATACGGATTTAAGAGAATCCTGCAATATTGTTCTTATTTCCCTCATTTTCAATCAGGCTAGTTCAGGTTAGATAAATTGACGCTGTAAAGTCTATTTATTTATTTATTTTATTTTATTTATTATTTTTTTTTTAAAGAGAGAGGGACAGTGAGAGAGACAGAGAAAGAGAGAAACAACTTTATTTAGTTTTTCACATGGCCTTAGTTGCTCCAACACTCAGTTGTGTACGTGGTGCTGGGGTTTGAACCCGGGTCCTCGTGCTTGCCAGGCAAGCACCGAAACCGCTGAGCCACCGCTCCAGCCCCTAAAGTCTATTTATTTAGAGTCCCTCTCCTACACCATAAGGTGCAGACCCACCTTAAGGTGCTCACTGAGTCACCTTTTTGCATCATTCCCTCCCTGCTTGGATGCTGTTCCATGCTTCCAGAATACAGCAAAACTGAAGAGATGGCACCTCTAGAAGCGCATACATTACACAAGACACTGCAGCCTGCAGTGAAAGTAATCATGCTGGCCTGGATAGGGTCTGCAAGGGGGCCATATGACAAAGGACTCTGGGTACTTCTAGGAACTGAGCTCAACTTCTAGATGGCATTCAGCAAGATAGTGAGGACCTTAGTCCTACAGCCACAAGAAATTTAATTCTGCCAATGACCCTGTGAGTTTGGAAGTAGAAACCAAGCTCCAAAAAGGAACGTGGACCAGAATCCAGAAAGGATTGAAGTACTGAGAAAACCCTGAGCAGAGGAGGCTGCCACATTGTATCCAGACTCCTGACTCATGCACACTGTGACATAATAAGTCTTCAGTGGTTTAAGCCATGAAGTTTGAAATTTGTTATGCAGCAACAGCTGACTAATACATTATACTACATGACTTTTGAGGGGAGAATTCACAGGGAACATAACTGTTAAGGAATAAATGCTCCGGATGAGACTGGTCTGTCATGACCCAAAAGTAACAGGGTATTAGTGTCTCTGTTCTACTGGCCTCAGAAGCTTGTAGTTGGAGCCATATGTGACATGGGGTCTTTGAAGTTTCAAAGTCTTCCAAAGGGTTCCTGTGACTGTGGTCATGTTGCTGCAATCCTTCTGGAAAGCCAGAAGATCTTTCCAAGGAAACAAGTAGAAAAGCATCTATAGAATGTGTGCTCTCAGCCTTAAAATCAGACACTTGTTCCATTGTTTCATCCTGGGCTCTACCAAAAAAACTTCCAGGAGTGATGAGTGACATGAGGAAGGAAATGGTGCCCTGGATGGTGACAACCATGACTATGCTTAGCATTAGTGCAACATGCAGATTTCATAAAATATTTCCCATCTGTTGTCACATGGAACCCTCTTAACAATCTCCTGAAAGCAGGTGCTATTAGCACATCCACTGTACAGGCAGGGAAACTGAGGCTTAGAGAGGCTAGGAGATATGCTCAAGGTTACCTGAGCAGTAATAATAGAGAGATTTATTATCTGAATCTAGTGATATTTCCACGTAACAGCAAAACTCTGGAAATCAAAGTGCCTATCATCTGAGGCACTTAGACACCAGACTTACAGATATCATAATTCCTGTGCCCTCCCAGCAAGTGTCAAGCACAAGGACACTCAGTTTGTCCTTCAGCAGTTCCACCTGCCCTACTCTGGCCTTGAGAAACAGAGACTTCATGTTTAGTGAAATGTCTTGGAGAAGGGTAAAAAAAAAAAAAAAAGCCTGTACCTTTTTCGTTTCTATTATAAAATGCCCCAGGACATCATCATGTCCTAACTGCAACATTACCCTCTGCTTCATAGTTAAACAAAAGAGATTCTCTTCCCTTAAATGGGCAGTAGTCAAACTTCCATATTTTTAATAGATTTTTTTCCTAGCTCCTTTTTTAGGTGTCGCCTTTGAATTTTCTTTGCCCAAAATGACTATTTAGGAGCCACAGCCCAGAAACTGGCTATGTCATTGCACTCCAAGGGTCACACCCTGTTAGGTCCTTTACAAAAGTTTTCTGATTAGATTCTTGCAACAATTCAGTGAAGGTATTATTATTATTATTATTATTATTATTATTATTATTGTTATTATTATTATTATTCCTCTCCCATCCTCTTAGCAAAAGATACAAAGGGTCAAGAAGTAAAGAATCTTGCTTGGGGTGAGTAAGAAAAGCTACAGATGAGACTGAAGTTCATGTGTCTCATTGGCCTGTCTCTCCTTTGGTTCTTCCTCCTTTTTTTCTTTCTTCTCTTTCTCCTTCCCCTCTTCCATGCAAACATGGGAACAAATATTTGACCCTGGGGATAGAAAGTTCCAGTCCTAGCCTAAGGCTCTTCAATGTGGGGGATGACACAGTAGCAGTACTGTAGTGGAGGGAAATTCAGAGGCAGTGTGTGCGTGTATGTGGTCGTGGATGGCAGGGGAGACTCGGACAAGCTAAGTCCTCCAGGAGAGCAAGGGGGAGGTGGCATAATGGGCACTGGGAGGCAGAGTCCAGATGTAGGTGCGGGCCACTGCCAGAGGGGTGGAGCGAGAACCTAAGGAAGCACTGGCCACACTACATCTAGGAACGGCAGCCTGTGCTGGGCCTTCTACCACATGCTAAGGAACCCAGGTATGATCCCCTAGTGCTTGGCTTTGCACACGTTGCTCACCTGCAGACTCGCAGGAGAAAAGGCATTCACACATGCTACCTATTTGCATTCACACCCATACAACACCAGTTGTAACTCTAGTTCCATTTTACTCCACTTAAGAAATGAAGAATAGAGGGTCAGGAGAGTCATGATAGGAATGTACCCTATATCCATCTACCTCTTAGTTAAGGAAGTTAAGATTTTGCAATGGTTCATACATACTGTGAAAATGCATATACCACACTGAACCTGGACTCAGGTACCACATGCCTCTGGAGCACTCCTTCTGCAGGCAGCCCTGCATAGTCCCTCTAGGAGATGCAATCCCTCTTGTCCTTTTCTTCAGTGCTTCTGCAGGAAAACACTGCCAATGGCTGGCATATGTAGGCCCCTCACATTCCCCCTTTGAAGCTGAAACTGGTCTCCTGCTTCTGTGTCACAGAAAGCAATGGCAATGCCATCAGGAGCTGCAAGCTCTGCATCATTCGTCACAGAAGCAAAAGCAGGGAAGGACCAAGAACGAGGTTGAAGGACATAAACACCATCACAGGTAGCAGAAGATGCCGAAACCATATTTAGTGATCTTCTAGAAAATCAATTTTATTTTTTGAAAGAGAGGGGAAAGAGATCAAAAATAGAGGTTTCAAAATAATGGTGGCTACAGAGGAGCGTGCGCTGTGTGGTGATGACAATGCTTTGGCCCACAGCAGTATCTGTCAGGGTCACACAGTCCAAGCCTTTCTCCAGAAGTTGGACACTTGCCTTGCTGGCTTAGAAACTGACAGCAGATCACTATTAGTCCATGTCTGTCACCTCCCCTTCAAGCTACCAGTGACCAGACTGGAGCCATGTCTCTGGCCCGTATGCTCTGTTGAGCTATGCATGTGATTATGTAGAAAGCGGACCAGCTCCCCACAGCATTCTCCTCCTTGTTAGCAGCAGATGGAAAACTATCCATCCCAGGACCTGCTGCCCTTGCTCGCAGTGGGCAGAGGCAGGCAGATGTTACAGGAATCCCAGGGGTATTATGGCAGAACCTCAAAAGCTAAACAGAAACCCAACTAGAATTGTCTTCAGTGGATTCTCTCAGGGAAGCACTGCTTAGTAGCCAACATAGAGACTCCGTGATGGAAACCTCCTCCAGCCCCGGGTGGCTGACACTCTACTCATGATCTACCAGTGGGCAGGGCCTGAGTTCCCTGGTCCTTCTCCTTCCTGCCACCCTGCTTTTTCAGGTTGGCCAGCAACATACTATAGAAAGAACTGGCTTATGTGTTGGAACAAGTTCCATTACTGAATCCATTACTTACTAGCTAAGTGACATTAGGCAAGTAACCCTCTCTCTGCTTCTTGCAATAATGTACTTCCAAAGCATCTGGCACTGCACTTAGAACATTAGGTGCTTGCTGCTAGTGTGTAATTATCCTCAAAAGGCTATAAGTTTCTAAAGGATGGACACCACAGTAGGCATAGTCACAGTGCCTAAGGTGCTGCCAACTCACCAGCCCACCCTACCCCCACCCCCCCACAATACCACTAAATGGCCAGCGCAGCCTTGGTCATCAGCACACTAGCTTAAGTCACACCAGAGCGTTCTGCACTCTTCTGGGCAGACTTTCACCTTGAGGGAGTTCTGGAGCCCAGTCACTTCCCCTAGTCCTGTTTAAGAAAACTGCCATGGTACAATGATAACAAAAATTTATGTTTGATTTTTATCTCTGGCTCCTGGCACAGAGCTACAAAATACCTTAGAATTCCCCCAGCGTTGGGAGCACCTTTGTTGGGCTAAAGAGGTGATTCACAGCGGAACCCTAGACAGATTCAGGATGGGACCACTTGCCAAAAAGTCTACCCATGTAATGAGAGAGCTGGAACCTTTGGCCAGGCTCCCTGACCTCTGGGGCGATTAAGTTGAAGTATTAGGCAGGGCTGAAGGACACCCCAACTCCAAACAGACACAAGAGGCTGCTGTGGTTCTCTCACCCCAAATCTTGCTGCCCTATATGTCTCTTCATTGTACTTTGCATCCTTTATAATAAAAGAGGGGTGAGAAGTGTGGCACTCTCCTGAGTTCTGGGAGGCATTCTAGAGAATTTTGCAATCCAAATTTGCAGTCAGCTAGGCAGAAGGGCAGGTAGCCTTAAGAGACTGAAGACTTATTCCTGGGGTCTGAAGCAGGGACCCTTTTAGACTAAGAAGCCTGCACTAAATGTGGGTGGTCAGCGTCAGAACTTAGGCTGAGTGTTAGCACGACGCAACTGCCCTGGAGCACTGGAGTTGAAACACCTTTCCCAACCTATCCGTGGACTCAGCACACTGGGCTACAGTCTAGCTGAGTACAGTTGTGTTTAGCAAAGCCTTCTTGACCACCTACCCATGGCAGGTGCTAGAAGCTTGCTGGAAATAGGTTCATCAGCCACAGTCCTGCCCTCAAGGAGCACACGGACACGGGTAAAAAAAGACAACCAGAAATTTCAATATAAATGAAGACATGGAGGGGAGGGGGAAAGAGTGCAATATGTGATAAAGACAGAGCCTTAGATACACATTCCTATAAAGTACAGCTCAGTGATAGGTAATTCAAGGGTGTCCAGCTGTGAATCGACCCTCTGAAGAGCACAGCTCATCAACATCTTAGAGACTAATGTGGAGGTAATGGTGTTTTGGGCTTTGGTTGGTATTTTATAAGAAGGTGCTTTAGAAGTTTGCTGAATCAAGCTCCACCATCCAATTTACCTTTAATATAATGTGCAAAATGATTTATATTTAACCTAATATTGGTCAATTCTTAGCCCTCTTCTTATTTGATGCATTAACAGCAACAGACACAGCTGATCCCTCCTGCCTCATTAAAACACATCCTTCCTTAGCCTCCTTCTCCTAGATTTCTCCTTCCTCAAGGGCTACTAGCTCAGTCTCTGTCACTGGTTCCTCATCATCTGCCAGTTCCTAAATCCTGAGATACCCCATAACTCAGACCTCCAAATTCATCTCTTCTCTTCCCAAACTCATTGTTCACACATTCTAAGATGATGGAGTCTCACAAATGCCTATCTCTAGATAGAACCCTCTCTGTGAACTCCAGATTCCTCTATGTAGCTGCTCACTCCAAAATTTTGCGTGGACTTCTAATCCACATTTCAGACTTAATGTCCAAGTTCACACTCTGGAACCTTCCATTCCTCCAGGCTTTCCATCTTAGTAAATGACAATTCCATCCTTTCTAGATTCTCATCCCTAAATTCTTGGAACTATTCTCAATTTTACTCTCTCTCTCTCTCATACATGAAAATCAAACTCCTAGTACACTCTGCAGAATCTTTTTTTTTAAAGAGAGAGAGAGAGACAGTGAGAGAGAGAGAGAGAGAGAATCAATTTTTATTTAGTTTTTCATGTGGCTTTCGTTGCTCAGACACTCAGTTGTATACATGGTGCTGGGGTTTGAACTCATGTACTCGCGCATGCTAGGCAAGCATCATAACCACCGAGCTACCTCTCCAGCCCCTGCAGACTCTATCTTTAAAATCTACCTGGAATTTGATTGTTTCTCCACAATTTCCTCTTTGGTCTGGGCCGTGTCCATCTCCTGCACTGTTCTCTATTTCTACTTTCACGTCCCCCACCCAGGTGATTTTCAACGCAACCACTGGCATGAGCCTTTGAAAGAGTTAGACCTTGTCACTCGAGAGGAAACAGGCTTAGGAAGGACAGGTAAACAGTCACACCACCACTAAGTGATGATCAGTAGTGGAGCAAGGATGATTAGTAGTGGAATATGAATGATTTAAGATTTAAACCCACCTCCAACAGAATCTGATATCTATACACTTAATCAAAACCATACTGTCAAGACACCATCTCATACTTCAAATACAATAAGCATTTGTATCCTAAGCCTTAGTGGAATTGAAATATACAGTTGCCTAAAGATCTTTAAAGTATAGTATGGACACTTCATTCATTCAGCATATTATTGCTTGAGGATCTATTATAGGCCCAGGAATTAGCAATGAATGTGAAAATCTGTCATCACAGTTCTCATGGTCTAAAAAGAGACACATAACAAGACAAAATAGACAATGACATGGGTAAAGAGGCAGGCAGCGATACGGCTAACTACAGCACATACGCAGAAATGGGGGTGTTCTTAACGCAAGGAGCATCCAGAGGCCATCTGTACTCCAGCAGAATGGCTGAGGGGTGATTAGTAGGATTAAACATCAGGTTAGAAATGGTAGTTATAGCCTGTTATCTGAAACAGATGTGGCAGGCATTCTTGCTCCTGAAGCATTAAAGGGAATGTTGCTACCTTTCACCATGTTCTATCTCTGTACCACATTAACAAATCCAAGTGCCTATAACAGTGCCTGGCACATAGCACACTCTCAATAAGTGTTAACATCTAGGAGCATAACATCTGCAACTCTTCTCTCCTTCAAATTAGCCTTCATCATTGTTGGCAAGCTGCATTCTGACATGTGTATGAATTTTAGAAACTGTCAAGTTGTGCACGCAAACACCTACACAAGTTAGAATTTTGGCCTGGATTGCACTGAATCTATTGTTTCATGTGCAAACATAACAATGCTTATAATGGTACCAAAAATAATTTGTATCTAGAATACACAGAGAACTATGTACCAATACAAAAAAAAATAAAAACTACTCAATATAAATTTAGCATGACAGATAGAAACATGAAACTTAGAAAAAAAATGTGAATGGCTCATAAACATATGAAAATAATGCTAACATCAAATGCATTCAGGGAGAATCAATCAAACAAAGATGAGGAACATTCTACTCCCTCAAATTGGCAATGGCTGAAAGTCTGACAATATTAAATGATTCAATGATTGTTTTCTATGCAGAGTGTGGGGCGCAATCCAGTCCTCCTGGTGGGTATGTGAACTGAGAAACCAAGTTTAAAATATAAATGGACGATACTTGGTGAAATTGGAAAGGCATGGTTGATAACCTCCAGCAGATTGTCACCGGATATTCATTTTGCAAAGTCGTACCACATGAGGCCCAAGCATCAATGACAGAACGCTTACTAAAGACTTCTTATTATAGCTCTATATTATAAACTACCTGAACTCTCATCATCAGAAGACTATGTAAATAATTATTATATTCATTTAATAGACTACTATGCTGCAATCACAGTGAGTAAATTAGAACTACTTGAGCTCAACACAAATCTCCCAAGCAGCACTGAGCCAATAAAGTGGTGACAGGTCCAAGTTCAGTGTGAATCCATTTGTTTATAAGGTTTTAAAATACTTATCAGCTAAAGTACATTTTTAGTTATATTATATGCAAAAAGAGTTTTAAGAAAAGTCTGAGAAATATTAGGCATCAACCTGAAAACACTGGTTTTTAAGTGAAGAAAATACACAGGTTCAAGGAAGAGTATCACCTTGTTGGTGTCTATAATATTTCTTTGATATTTTGCTTTTCTTTTTGGTGCTAGGGTTTAAACCCAGGGCCTCAAGCATGCTAGGCAAGTGCTCTCCCACTGACCTACATCCTCAACCTCCTATTTTAATTCTTAAAGAAAAATAAAAAAAGGAAGCAAAATAGGGCAAAATTTTAAGCTTTGCCAAAACTGAGTAATGGGCATATTGATGCTTGTGTTCTCTATAATTACGTGTATGCTTAAAATATTCATAATTAAAAAGGCAACTGTGAAACATCAGGATGGGTTTTTGGGGTTCAAAGTGAGGCTTTTTTAAACATTTTGATAGCAGGGCTATCTTCAGAACTATAAAGCCATTTATATTTTCCCAAAATTATGTTTCTGCTTCCAAGCAAAAGGAAACACATTGTGTTATTTTCACTGTTGGAAGACTTGAATTTGCCTTATTTTTTCATGTGGGGTCACTTTGCATCAAAGAACAGCTTTTCAGTTGGCCTCAGCTTGAAATGAGGGCCCCTGACATGATGCCCCAAATCCGTCTCCCCAGTCATCTGGAGGGAAATTTGCAAGAGACTGGCCACTGTTTGAGTTATGCACAGTTCCCAACTTCCATATTTGGTTTTTGTAATCAAGGCTTGTTTATTGAAGCAGACAGTTCCCCTTCCTTACTCATGAAAAATATATCTCTACTGCGTAGCCTTCTATATTTCAGCTCTGAACTCAATGAACACCCAAGCAATCTTCCTTGTGATTACAGATGATTTCTCGAGCAACCTGAAATTGAGCTCTTTAACTCTCATTCTGACAGTATCTATATTATCTTTTTATGCAAGATAACCACTACTTGGAATTGTGTCAGCTACTACTCTGTGATTGCTTTAACCATTTGTTTTGTCTTCAAGATTGGCGATGTATAAAAATTTTCCTTAGAGATTATAACTACCATTTCTTTGGAAAAAATAAAACAGCTGCTAAAGATTTTAAATGAAATGACAACAAAGATATCAAGTGTACTTAGCAGATCTTCAAAAAGAATGTCATCTGATAAGGAAATGGGATTATTAAAATTAAGTGATTATATAGAAATGAACCAACATCATTTCTAGTTTTCTATTTTAGATTCACTGCTAACAAACTCAATCATGCTTGTTTCTCTTTTCTAAATAAAGAGATTTCTGGAATCAGCATAATATTCTCATAATAGAACATGAGTGTTGAAACCAGAGAAACCTGGGTTCAAGTTACAACTCTGTTAATTATTACCTGGTGACAATTTAGAATGACTTCTTTCACTTTCAGGTTTTTCCTTTGTAAAAATGAGAATAATAAAAGTACTGATATTATGAAAATCTGGGAAGAGTAACTGAAATAATGAATGAAAATGTTTGGAAAAATACTTGCCACATTTTAAAGATATACTAACGATTGTTAGTGCAGGTTGAGTATCCCTTATCCAAAATGCCTGGAACAGGAAGTTATCTGAATTTTGGAATATTTTAGGTTTTAGAATGTATACATGTACAGAATGAATACCTTGAGGATAAGACTTAAGCCTATACACAAAATTCATTTAAGCGTCATTCATGCCATTTGATGGTAAGTGTATATGATATTTGCATTGCATCTGTGTTATGACCACAACCTGTTAGATGACATTAGGTGTGGAATTTTCCACCTGAAGCATCATGTTGGCACCCAAAGTATTTCAAATTTGGGAACTTGCTGGATTTGGAGTTAGGGATGCTCAACCTGCATCCTTAGTTGCCATAAATATTAGCTATTATTGTCATCATTTGACACAGACAGTTAACACATGCTATTTTCAATAGGTTATCAACCAAGTGTTCCCAATTCATATAACTTGAATGCAGAATTACAAAATTTTGAAAAGAAGGCTCATGCAACACACAAAATATTAGAGAACATTTTCTTTCATTGGGCTCAGCTTAGGCATCTCTAAAATGTTTGGACTGAAGTATAATAGATGCTTTCTCTGGCTCCACAACACAGAGTTGGATGTTTCTTTTCTTGTGGACACCCACAGTTCATGCATCTGTGTTTCTAATATAGATATAACATGACTGTGTGGTCATTTTCTGTTTTCCTGTCCACTATAAGTCAGCTTCTTCCACTCAGCTGTGAGCTCCATGAGAGACGAAGCTGTTTCTTTCATGTCTATTCCCCCTGTCTCCAGCCCAGTGTCTATCAAACTCTGGGAGCTCAAGGAATACTTAACGATTGACAAGAACAAGGAAGAGGACACACACAAAAAGTGCTTATTGATTACCAGCTGCATACAAGACCCAGAGCTAGGCACTCTGAATACATCACCTGATCCAGTTCTCCTGGTTACACGAGGAAGGAGGGATGGCTATTAACTCAGTTTAAGGATGGACAAATTCAGACCCAGACACAGGTCATCATTCTAAGTATGGAGCTAGCAAATGATGGCACCAGCTTTCAAATTCACTTTGGTCTAATTCTAAAACTCTCATTCTCTTTATTAATCTGTATTGCCCACTTTGCAGAATGAACTGTGTTGGGGAAAAGGGTAGGCAAATAGCCCCTTTTAGTGCACAGACTTCATGCATGAGACTTCAGGGTGGAGCAGCTCTGTTCCTGATTCATCCAGCCTCCCTGCTGACATCAAATGTCAAACAAGCCTCAATGCACTCTGCTGATTTACCTGACCTGCTAGCTTTGCATGCCCTCTGCCTAGGCCAGTGTGGTCTCACCACTTGGCCTAAGCTGATCCCCACTCACTCCAATTTCAACTCTTATCAACTTTGCCTGAGGAATGTGGGAAGCCTCTGGGTTCTGCACTTTCTCAGCATCCTTGGTGGCCACTGCCACTCATGTTCCATCAGGACATGTGAATCAGGGGCTGGTCAATACATTAGCTTTTTATAGATTATGAAAGATCTACAAGGAAACTAATTGTCTAGGGGTCTTGATCCCAAGAACAGAAAATCTAGGATTTTTCCCACAGCAACACAGCCGATAGACTTTTCAGATCTGGGGGGTTTTATGCACACACCCCATCAAAAGCAGCATTACAGATAATAACGCACAGTGATGATTTCTTCACCGGCTTCATAGACATTCATTTACTCATTTACTTTATCAGTCATTTATTCAACAAAATATTTACTATGCTATTGCTGCTGGCAGGGCATTGTGCTAAACAGTCGGGATACAAGGATGTAGAAGAGATGGTTTCTTACACTCTTGATACACTTTCCAGTCTAACGGATTAATTGTACCTTAGAGATTATCTAAACACATTCTCCCAACATTAGGGAGGAAACTGAGACCCAGTCATCAAATAACCAGCAAATGACAACTTCCCTCCCACCTCTCAATCCAAAACTCTTTCCAACACACCAGATGGTGCCCATCTGAAGAGCAACATGTGAGCTGACATTTATTAGACGCCACGAAAGCAGAGACTTTCAAAAGCTTTGGCATTTGGAGAATGGAGATTTTCAGTCCTCCATTCCATTGTCTGCAGCTCCACTCGAAGCAATGGAAGCTAATTTGACAGCGTGGCACAATTTCTTAAGAAAGACAGCAGGAGCCGTATAAATTTTTTAGAGTGGGACTATCATTAGCATGGCCATGCCCAGCAGAATGTTCAGCAGGCAGCCTATGCTTCTAAGGAATTTCAGTCGCCTTTCCTGTTTCTCCTTGAAGGTTTTCATTGCAAGGTATACTACTAGCAGAACTGTGTGGGCTATCCTGAGAAATGGAAACTGTTTTAAAAATAAATCCGAGTATGAAAAACAGAAAGGAGGCTGGAATGCTGGCTCAGCAGTTACGGCACTTGCCTGGCATGGTTGAGGACGCGAGTTCCAACCCCAGCACCACATATGCAACGACGTATTGGAGCAGCAAAAGCTACATGAAAAACTAAATAAAATTGTTTCTCTCCTTCTCTCTCTTGCTCACTGTCCCTCTCTATCTTAAAAAAAGAAAAAAAAAAAAAAAAGGAAACACAGAAGACCCTGGCACCCACTCCTGAGACTAAAAAGAAAAATCAAGTGTCAACGCTCTGAATTGGGACTCCAGCTGAGTGATTGTTCACCTTCCATGTTCTGCCTTTTATCTGCCTTTTCCCAACACCTCTGCCCACTCAGAAGTATTCACCCACCTCTGCGATGTAGATTCAAGTTTCTGCTCCTATTCGTAATTTATTTTAAACATGCTGCTGTCAGGTGAATGGCATAGCTTCCTCCGCAGACTAAGAAAGGAAGAGAAGCCATATACCTGGAAGGTGAGTGGGTACACAGGAGGTGGGGTGCAGGGGACTTATTCATAAGCTTTGAGAGCAGACAGAGATGCAGCATTCACTCTGCCAGCCACCAAAATGCGGCAATTCAGAGGAAAGGCAGAGAGTGTGTTCACCCAACCACTCCAAGGTCAATGGGACTTCAGTAGAAAGAGTTAAGGCCCAGCAATGTATCAGAACAGAAGCATCTACAGAGAAAGAGAGAGAGAGAGAGAGCACTAACTATAAAAAAGATTCTCTTCTGGCCAGGCTTGGTAGTGCACATACTTGTAATCCCAGCAGCTAGGGAACCTGAAGCAGGAGGATATACCAAGTTCAAGGCCAGCCTCAGTAACTTAGCAAGGCCCCAAGCAACTTAGGGAGACCCTGTATGAAAATAAAAAATAAAAAGGGTTGGGTGTGTTGCTCAGTGGTTAAGCACCCCTAGGTTCAATTCATAGTACCAAAACAAAACAAAACAAAACAAAACAAAAAACCACTCAGCTCAAGGACTTCACAGTCTGGTACAGACTTCCTGCAGGTGAGTACATTAAAAGCATCCGTGAAGCGTTTTGAACTACAATTACACAAGACCATCCAAGACCTTAAATCATAATGACTGCGCAGGGCATGAGAATCCCTGCTCTCACAGATTTCACAGGTAGGACCAGTGGGCCTTTATGATTAAGAAGTACTGCTCTATGGATGAAGAGCAGCATCCTTTAGATGACACAGTTCATCTTCAATACTTTCACCCTCTCACTGGCTCTATGGCTTTGGGCATGTTATTTAACCATTTGGAGCCTAAGCTTCCCTATTTTTTAAATGTGCATGATAACAAAAATGAGAGGAAAAATTTAAACACTTCTAAGAATCAATAATTGCACTAAAGTGCTTTGTAGGGTTTTTTTCTTTTTTCATTTCTTTTATAAAACAACCCTGTTAGGTAGGTGCTGTTAATTGTTGTAAATGAATATAAAGTGTTTGTGTTAGTTTCCTATTGCCCGCTGCTGCCTAACAAGTAGCACTCTCATACAAAACCCATTTGTTGTTTCCCAGCTTTGTAGGGCCAAAGACCTAGCAGGTTGAATTGGGTTCTATGCTAAGGTCTCACTGGGCCAAAATCAAGGCATCATCCAGGCTCTGGGGAGAATCCACTCTCAGCTTCATTCAAGTTGCAGGCAGAGTTCAGTTCCTTGTGGCTGTAGCACTCAGGTTCCCCACTTCTTCGCTGCCAGCTGCAGGTCAACGGCTGCTCCTGGAGGTCAATCACAGTGCTCTCCAGGTTCAAAACAGCAACTTAACAGGACAACTGTCCCTGGTGCTGTGAATCTCTCTAAACGTCCTCTTCTGCCATTTCAGAAATTTCTCTGCTTTTAAGGGTTCGTGTAGTTAGATGAAGCATATGGAATAACTGCTGTATTTTAAGGTAAACTGTGCCATCTATCATAATGCTTCTGCTGCATTGACACCTCACTACACTCAGAGATGTTGAGTGGTTAGGACACAATGTCTTGTGGGGACATTTTATGATTCAATTGGCACAGAGTCATAGCCAACACAGTGGGTGACAACAGCCTGAGTTACAACATTGGAATGACTCTGCCTTTTATTCTGCCTGCTTCTAGGCGAGTCACTTGACCTTCAGGCCTCCATAGTCATTTACAATATGAAGGACATTGTCACCTAGTGTAGAGGTATGGGAGGATTTGTGAAAGTTACACCTGTAAAACTGCTAGTATAATGCTTGACACACAGAAGGAGCTCAGAAACCCGTTTTTGGTTCTGAAACAGGAGGTGTTATTTTTTTTTTTTTAAAGAGAGAGGGACAGTGAGAGAGAAAGAGAAAGACAGAATCAATTTTAGTTTCAGTTTTTCATGTGGCTTTTGTTGCTTTGACACCTCTGAATCACTACTCCAGCACCAGGGGATGTTATTTTGTAGTCATGAGAACATTTACATATGGAGGACTGTGATAGGGATTAAATGAGATACTTTATGTGATGGGCCTAGCACTGGGCCTGGTCCACAGCAGGTGTCTGAGACATACAAATATCCTCTGTTTATCTTAGTCTCTTTCTTCCTGGAGTGTTTATGGTTTAAATGGTTGTCTGCCATCACATTTAATCATTGCAACATTCAAGTTATTGTCACTTGTGTTTTATGATAAGAAACTTAAGGCTCAAATAAGAGTTGAGGTCCCTCCTCATGTAAGAGCAAAATCAAACCTCAAACCTAAATCCATATTAGCCTTTAGTCCTGTGCCTTCCAGTAGCCAACTTTCATAAAACAAGCTCCTTTTGCACACTCAAATCACATCTGTCCCATCCACCACAGTAAGCACAATTTAATGGCTTGCATTTTAATCCCCTTAACACTAAACTAGCAGAATAATGTAGACTCATCACAATGCAAGCATCCCACCTTGCCGCACTGTGTGGAGCTCAGAATTTATGGGCCACTTCATTAGGAGTACACACTGAGCCTATTAGCATCATCTGTCAAAACAGAAGCTAGTTTTTCTTCTTATCTCCTGACCTACATTATTCTTGAAACGATTAACTCATGCTAGGGGTGGGGCCCTGGCATCCAGGTTAACATCTTAAATTTAGAGGAATTTAGTTCTAGATAGGATTTTACAGAAAGGAGAGCGGGATGACACGGGGTGTCTAAAGGCTTTGATAAAGCTCTTTTTAATCCCCTTTCCGCCTAGAAAGACTAGTTTGTGGATCATTCATTCATCCTGCCATTTGTATATCAATTAATTCCTATGGGAATCCATTCAGTCCACTTTCTCCTTTACCAGAGTAGGAGATTCAAAGGTGACCAAGTCAATCTCTTGTCCTCAGGGAGGTCACAGTCAGCAGAAGAGACATGCAAACAGATCATCACAGTAGGACTGGAAAGTGCTGCAGGAGTCACAGATACACAGGGAAGAAAGGGCCAACTGTTCTAGACATTTACCAAGGTCACAGGAGGGAAAGGGTGAGTGGAGTGGGGTGCATCCCAGGCAAAGAGCCGGAAGAATGGCATTTCAGGATGTGACTGAATGTGAAAAATGGTGAATTCAGTAGAGCAGGAACCAGGGCACACGTGGACCAGGGGATCGGATGGACAGGAGAGTCAAATCATGCCATGCAAAAGAGTTCATCTTTTCTCCTCAAGGGTATAGAAGGCCAGGGAGTGCTATTTCATCTAGAAAGTGAAGTCTTGCCATTTCAGAGTGAAACTCATCACTTTGATTCCAGAGCAGAGGATGTCGAACTGAAGGGCCAAATGGCTGGTAGGACTCTGATGTCACTGGCCTGCCATGCCCCAGGGTCTTATTCATGAATGTGTAGGAGCGGAGACACAGGGATGTGCCACAGGAGACAATGCCATCAAGGAAATATTCCCTGTTGTTTAATATGGCAACCACTGGCCACCTGCAGCTCCTGAGCATGTGAAATGTGGCTCTTGCAATATTTCATTTCAGTCCTAATTTCAGTAGTACATTTGGCTAGCACCTGCTGCATCAGAGAGCATCAAGCTAGAATTTTCTAGATGCTTCCATTTCCATTTGCTCCTCTCATATCCTCTGTTATCCCAGTATTCTGGGATGAGAATGACTATCCTTTTGGGAGGGAATTTATGACACTCTATTTATTGACTGGCACTCAGTAAAAATTTGAATTCTTAGAGAGCAGGGACTGTATCTTTTCTGAGTAAGCCCAGAGTTGCGCAGCATGGGACCTGACCGGAGGATCCTTTGTTGAGATGAGGCCAGCATCTTTCAGATGAAAGGCAATCTCTCCTACCGGGAGCCGATTCATCTTCTCTTAGGGAAGGCTTGCAATTAAACACAAAACACTTTCTAGACTTTTTAATAGCCCAGAGCTAAGCCAGATAGGAAAATAAATTATCTCTGCTATCTTTATCACTCATCCAAAAGAATTTGTTTACTTCTTTTCTGTATCATGGCTCTATGTAGCGAAGTAGACAAATTTTCTTTCTTTCTCAAAATGTCACTCCCATTTTCTGTTGCTAACTAGCTACACAAAGACATTAGTTATAACTTTTTTCTAATACTTCTGACTATAAGAAATAACACTAAGCAAAAATGTAATAACCCAAATAACTAGTGTGTAATAGCACTTCATAGTTTATGAAACAGCTCACACACTGATGGGCTTAATCACAGTAAGTTTCAAATCAGCATTCCCATTTTACAGAAGGGAGCTAATGACTTGGAGGATTACTGAAGCTTTCCAAGCACACAACACTTTGAAGAGGCAGAATGAGATCTGAACATCAGATTTACCTAAAAAGTCACCCATCATATGTAAAGAAAGTGGTTCTGGCCAATGTGAAGATGAATTCTACATAGGGTTTGAAGAGTGGATTAGATTTGGACACAAAAAATTTAATGCAGAGGAAAGTAGTTCAGGCCAAGCATGAAAAAATATAGTGGTAGAGGAATCATAGGCATGTGGATGGGTCATCTCTCCTCGTCAGAAAGGACGAGGAGAGATGACCCATTGGCATAAATGCAAAAAAGTCCTGCCCCAACTGAGTGAGGGCATGCTAACCCCATTGGCTCTCTGGTCCATAAACATAAGGGGCTTCTGGAGTAAAATGTGTTCCTAGACCAAGAAACAAAGACCACAGATTGGAGCAGTGCTTCTCAGAGTGTGGCCCTTGGCCAGAAGCATCAGGAGCACCAGGAAGGTGTAATAAGAATGCAAATTCTCTGCCCTGCCCAGGACCCCTCAATGAGAAACTTTGGGGGTGGAGTCAGAGCTGAAGTTTGGCAAGCTCTCCAGGTAATTCTGGGGCCCTGCGAGATACTAGCTTAGAGGACTGATGCATGGGTCCACAGAGAGTTTCTGAATTTATTTAACAAAGCCATCTGCCGGCACCACAACAGCCAGGAGGGAGAACTGGAGCGAGCACAGGAAATAAAAGAAATCTCCATGGTCGTAAGTCCGGATGGATATGAATACCACAGTGACTTGCTTTCCTACATAGCTGTTTAGCCTGATGAAGATTCACTCTCCTGGGATTTTAGGCATGAAGTCCACCATGCGATGAAGCACGAGTTTGATAGATGAGTCCACCTATGTTCGCCCCTTGGATGGTGCTCTTAGCATCACAGCCTCTTCTAGAAGCCCTTCCTGCCTGCATCCTAAGAGGCACCTCAGATAAGCCCTAGTCAGACCCTTCCCCCAGGGCTCCTGCATGCCACCATCAGTTACTGCAGGAAGGAAAAATGTAATTGCACAATGATCAGAAATGTTCCTGGAGTCCTAGGCAGGGAGTGAGAAGGACAGAAAGATGGTGCATGCATGAACACTGGCATCTTATGCACCTTCTTAGCCCTACAGGTGGGTGCCCAAGATGTTAACTTCAGAGATACTAATATTTCATTTTTATAGCTAAGTAAGCTATTTTTAACTATAAATGCATCTAATAATCACAGTTGAAAAACTCTGACTCAGTGGCACCAATTTTGATTTGGAACTATGTCTTTCACCAAAGTCCAGGATGCACTTTTTCTTTCCATTCCCCCCACTGTGTGCCTATTGCTCTTGCAGCCTGATGGTCTCAGCCATCCTTTGGCCAGATGGACTTGCACCTAGACCTTGGTGATTCAGGCCCCTTGCTAGCATTCAAGTCTCCATTCAGATGTCACAGCCCCAGAAATGCTTGCTATGTCTCCCTATATGAGGCTTCTGCATCACTAGCATCCCTTGCCATCAGATTTTCCTCTGAGCACTTACTGTTGTGTACAACGACCTTTAAGCCTTGTTTTACTGCCCTGTGTTCATCTTCTGCTAGATGTAAAGGTCATGAAGGGAAGGAAGGTGACTGTCTTGTTCCACAGGCATCTCTAGTGGGGTGTGGCAAACAGCGGGTGATCATAGTTACATTAAATAAACAACATCCACTGACTTGGCCACTGCAGGGCATGCTCCATCCTGCCCATGTGGCCCTGAGTAGGCCATCCAAACTGTGCTGCTTAAGCTAGACCTCTCTCCACCAGTCACTGCAGTAACAATGCAGGTCCACCTCTGGAGTTTTGCCTGGTCTGTATTCACCCCAAAATTTATTTCATCCCAAAAGAACCAAAATCAATTAATTAGGCTCCTTTTAAGAAAAAAAAAAACTGAAACATTCCACCCAACCATCAAATGCTCTGCCTTTTAATTCTCAAACACTTTTACTATCTATCAGGTCATTTGCGAGTTAGCTAATTAATATATCCGGTTATCCAACAAATAAACTTTGCAGGGACCCCTGATGCAAGCCAGCCCCTCCACTAGGAATTCACTGGTGAAAGAGGTGTTCATCCTAGTTTTCTGGAACTGAACCCTTACTCACTGTCAGGTTTCATTTGTCTAGAGCCCACTGCCCCTCCAGCCATACTAAGCTTGGAATGAATGACTTTGTACATACTGATGACAAGAATTTATTAATCAATGATACAGAGGAAATGAGGAACAATGCGTTAGTATTTGCTGAGCGTTTCCTAAATGCCCTAGTACCAAGATAAGCCTCAGGGCAGGATAAAAAGAAAGAGGATAAAAGGAGCATTTGAAAAATAAAGAACAAAAACAAAACACTTCCATAAATAGTTGAGAACCTGATTAGGAAAATAAGACAACTAGATCACTATATTGAAATTTAACAAAATGTAATATACTTAAACACAAAATATAATGGAACAAAAGAGATCCATTAAGTAATGGTTATGTTGCATATATCCATGGATCATCTTTACAGCAATACACTATATTAAGTGTTTGGGAAATGCAGCTGAAGAATTAAGCAATTGTCACGTGTCATCTGACTGGAAAGGACACATCAATCCTGAAATACTAGGCTTGTTGCTTCCACATTACACTGGAAAGGCTCAGAAAATGTTAACTTGACCAAAATCACAGATAGTGGAGGCATCCCAACTCTAGCTCAGTTCTTCTGATTGCAAACCTACTCTCATGTCCATTATCCAAGAGTGCCTCTATGTTATGGATTAATGAGTGGAAGTTAAGAATGATGAATGTCAGCTAGAATGAGCGGAGGAGGCTGGGCTTAGAAAATGAAGGATGGATATGATACAACCACGGAAATTAAAATTTTAGTCATTAAATTGAGCTTACTATTGCAGATCCAACTATGCGATTAAACTGTAAGGAACACTCTTAATATCAATGCTTGGTTAATTATATCACCCATCCCTTGGGAACTTACTCTAGTTCTGAGAAGGACTCTACTTAAGATAAATGCAGACCTCCCGCCTTCTTGCTTTCCCTGGTAGGATTTTTCTAGACATATATATCTGGTTATATAAAATAATGGTCAACAGTTATATTTATATGTATCTGCACTGTATATGCAATCCAGCAGGTAGATATGTGAGAAGGAAAACCAGGGGCAGTGTGCACAAGTCTGCAGAGACTAACTCATCAAACCAGCTCCAGCATTTAACAAGGTGCTTGGCACAGATTAGGTGCTCAATAAATGTATACTGAATTATTGAACTTAGCTGCTCTTTTCCCCTCTTGTCAACTATCAATCAACATAGTTCTAACTTCTGCTATACCAACAACCAGAACAACCACACAGCTTTTAAGGTTAAAAGAGCTAGTTTATCTTTTTCTAGGTATTGCATATGAAAAGCAATCACATGTAAATATTTACAGGTTGGCTTAGGATTGAAACTGATTTAAAAAAAAAGTAGTATAAGGGGCTGGAGCGGTGGGTGGCTCAGTGGTTGGAGCATTCACCTGGCATGCTTAAGGGCCCAGGTTCAAACCCCAGCACCATACACAAGTAAGTGTTGGAGAAACAAAGGGCAGATGGTAAAATAAATAAAAATTGATTTTATCTTTCTCTGTATCTCACTGTTTCCCTCTCTCTCTCTCTCTTAAAAAAAATAAAAGCAGTATAGCACATCTAATAAGGCAACTTCAAGATCCTAGGAAAAAGTATCCTTGGCCACACTCTGAATTTTTTTTTCTAAGAGTAAAAGCATTTTTACAGTTTTTTCCCTTGGGGGATTCAGGGCATCTTGGAGACAAAATCACCCGCAGGTGTTTTTCTTTTGTCTTTAATCTTCTAACTCTGGGCGAAGGGGTCATGAAGGTCTTTCTTTGGGCAAAGAGGGAAGGAGACAAAGACACTCCTCCAGAGGGGGAAAGTGCCACCACCCTTTCCGGGGGTGGGGGTTGCTGACTGATGGAGCAGCAGACAGACATCACTGGCACTTGCATTTCTAAAGCCAGTGCTCAGATCATGTGCTCTATGGAACTGACTGGCCTTTCTGAGTTCCTTAGTTTCACTTCTCCAAGAAGCAGCAGAATCTAGAGAGAAAAAAATAAATACACACACAAAAGCAGCAAAGAACTCCTTAGGTCCCATAAAGTCCCTTCTTGGTAGGACTGGGATTCTCCCAAACTCTTTTAACATTTTTTTGCAGTTATCTACTATTCAGGATCCTAATATTTCATAACAAATACCAAAGATCATAATCTACTGATCATTCTTCAAGAAATTTTAAATTTGCATTTAATTTATAGAAGAGCCCAAATCTTTTTCTCAAAGCACTTCAAAACATATTTACACAGAGCCGTGTCTTTAGACAGTGGCCATTTGTCATTTCCTAGAGCCATGATTCTAAACACAATAAACCAACTGGAAAAATTTCAATCAGGGCAGTTTTTGATTAGTATCCTTTGATCATTGTTATTCTGGCAGCACAGTCAGTCTGTGTGCTTAGTAGACACTTGGTGAATTGACATGAAATGACTTGCAACTAGGTGCTGGAGGGTCCTGAAGTGGTTCCCCCTTCAGGGGGATTTACCCCAATAGATGTCTGAGCCATCATGCCTGGATATATGAATTATCCACCCTGCTAAATGGAAAATATATGATTGACCAGCCATGATGGATCAATACTTAAATGTTTATTATTACTAATTTCATTTTAACCATTCTTTTCTTTTCTCTCTCTCTTTTTTTTTTTTTTTTTTTTTTGGTATTAGAGATTGAACTGATTGAACCCAGGGGCTCTTAACCACTGAACCACATTCCGTTCCCTTTTCATGTTTTATTTTGAGACAGGGTCTCACAGTTACTCAAGGCCTTGCTAAGTTGTTGAGGACAACCTTGAACTTGCAATCCTCCTGTCTCACCCCCCAAGCATATGCCACCATGCCTAGCTATTTGAACGGTTTTTAAGGGCTGCCTTACTTGCTATAATTATCAGTGGTCCTTGAAAACACTATGAATGGGAATAAACCCCAGCTGAGATGTTCTTGAACAATCCATGGGGGTTTAGTGGTTAATGGTGCATTGCTCTCACATACTCACACATGCACAAACCTATTGCACTGACATTTTTCTCAATGTTTGCCCTCCAATTCCATTTTAACATTTTTTTTCTTAATGAAGCTAACCAGATATTAAACAGCAGCAAATCCTTCATAAGTAGCATGGTTGTGTGTGTCATGTGTGTGCCAGCGCGTGTGTTGGGCGAGGAATAAAAGCATCGGGGAGAGTGAAGGGAGAACCAACATGCCGAAGCTCTGGCTCCTCACAGCTTGGTCTGCACCCTACTGTCCATTCAGGGTCTGTCCAGTTTCTGACTGCTAGGACTCATACTGTGCAGGTCAGGCTTGCCTTCAGGACCAGACAGTTTCTAATGTACTGCAAGTTGAGTCCTTGGTCACTGCCTTTCCCCACTGGGGTCTCTGGAGAAGTTGACTGTTAGAGATATATCCTGGCACCACTTACCAGGTGATATAGCAGCTTTGGTGGTTGCTTCTCCTGTTCCAGGAGCATCAGTAGATCCAACAGTGGTGCAGGAGCCCTAACCAACATGGGAACCTCTTAGAAGGACATCAGCCACCTTTCTTAGACATCGAGAACCCATTCAACCACACCTCTCACCATTCCTCACAGACACCTTCCACGCAGCCTTTTTCCTGTTATTATAATTCTAGAACATACTCCACCTTCATATTCCTTCTTCCCTTTATTCATGTGAGCTCCTTTACCTACAATATTCTGCCTGCTGCTTCTTTAACAAAAGAGGACTTTTGTTTCCCAAAATCTATCTGTCCTCTGTACCTCCTATCCTGGATTGCTTTCTGGCTCACCCATTTCTTAGTCCAATTGCATCTTCTGTCCCACATCCTTTTTTAAACCTTGCAACATTTTCATTGACTTTTTCACATTGAAGTTCCCGAATGAACAGTGAGCTTCCCAAAGTCATTGTTCTCCACCCACTTCATCTAGTGCTAGACATGTTGAAAAGGCACCATGAATATTAGACATATCTGATCAAAGAATGAATGAACAAAAACATAAAGAAATGAAGCAATGATGGAAAGATGGACAAATGACCAAATAAATGATTGAGTGGTGAGCTTCTGCTCTGTGCTTTACAGTTAATTATCACCAGCTAAACATTTACTGGGAAGTCACATATCACACATTTCACCAAACTGTGATAAAAGAGCATAGAAGAACAGGGCAGATGATCAGCAGCTGCAGATCGGAAGTTAAGAACTCTTCCCTGGGCAGCATAGGATGGTATCTGTGCATTTTCACTCATGACCGGTGAGAACAATGTTAATTACCCAGCAAAAAGCAACTGCGTCAAACTTTCTCTTCACTTTCCATCACTGGCTTCAAATAAACCCCATGAAAAGTGATCTGAGTCTCCATCTGTTTTTAGTAAGATGAGAGTAATAATATATCACTCATAAAATCATTTTCAGGACAAAATGAAATGATTTCTGTGGACATATAAAGCAAGGGCTTATTTTACAGTAGTCATAAACTTACACAGAGCTCCTTTCACATGCATTGCCATGAAATTGGAGCCTCACTTATTTTTTGTAGTAGTCTGCTGGAGCTTGGACTGCAGGTGTTCCCCAAACCCCTAGGTGCACAGCAATTCCTCTGGGGTACACAGCTAGACTCCATTTCCCAACCTCCCTTGCATTAGATGACACCTGTGACTGGCACTAGCCCTTGTAACTTAAGTGGAAGTGCTAAGGGCCACTTTTAGGCCTGGCCCCTAAGGACCGCTTTTGGATGCTCTTCTATGCCTTTGTCCATCTAGTACTCTGGAAGGTGACCAGCCCCAGGGACACCTTGGAATCTACTTGAAGAAAAGGGAGACCTGGAAAAGAGATGCTCACCAACCACTTCCCCTACCCAGTACTGTTAAATGAGCAAGAACTTAACTCTAATTTTTTAAATGATTACCCATTTTTGATAAGCATGGCTAGAATTATCCTAACTCTTACAAGTGCATACTCCTTATCAAGGGAAGAATCCATAGCATTGAATCTACCACAAAATTAGAACACTGCTTAACAAACAGTAATATAATCAGTAAGTGCTTCTGAAAAAAAAAATGAACAAGCACATGACTATATCAGCTAACAAGTGCCAGTGCTGAAAATGTGTCCTTGAATTTGAATTCATGGACTTTTTCAAAATTGACTATAAAAACAGTGTTCAAAGTATTATAGTGCCTGGCTTTCCTGCAGTGTAATTCTTAGCAGATATTGATTTTGAAGCTCAAATCTTTGCAATTCCCTGATAATGCTATTCCTCAGGATAATGAACCAGGAAGGTCCCCTACGCCCACAATTGTGCGGCTGGTGTAGGGGCTGTGATTTTCTCTAACCACAGGTATCTGCATTTGCTCAGGCTCTCATTATAGTATATAGGATGTTATTTAATCTCCAGTAAATCTTTCCCTAACATTTTTCTTCCTTCTCATGAGACCCGGATGAGTCCCTTACAATTGCTGTGTCGGCTTCACTCTCAGACTTTCCAGGTAATTATCAAAATGAACTTGCCTGATTTTTGCTGCCCTTCAAACAAAGGAGACATGTTAAGTTCATGATCCCTAGAGGTGGGCAATGCCAAGTCAGATGGTCGGTGAGGGATTCACATGATACTTTTGGCTTGAATTAATTATTCAGCTATCAAGTATCTACCAAAGGCTTTAAGCGAATTTTGCATGGGAGGGACTTACAATCTAGTTGAAGAAATAAGACAAATACTCAAAATAGTATAGTAATTAAATATAAATGTGGAGCTTGGATATAGAAAGAAATGCATTTTACATCCATTTATTTAGTCTATCATTCATTCACTTATTGGGTACCATGTCCAGGTCTTATTCTAGGACTTAGAGCTTTACCAATGAATGGCCCCACACTCACAAAGTCCTCAACCTAATAGTCCTGTTTATAACACGATCTGAACTCCTAGGGTTTTTTCAGCCTTTATATAAACTACTCCTCTTCCTAGAATGCCTAGTACTCTTTACACCCTTGCCCTGTCAAAGCTCTGCATATCTGTCAACTCTTATCTTCCTGAAAACTTCTGCTTAGGCATTTCCTCTTCTATTAGCTACTCCAATCACCTGTTTTTCAGATCAAAATACATCCTACTCTGTGTTCTTGCATTAATTTTTTTGGCATTTGTCTTTGCTTTTGCATCTGAAATGTTATAATCTGGAATAAACTAGTCTACCTCCCCTCTGACAAGGTGGTTCTGGAAGACAAGTCACAGCCCCCAATAATACAGCACAAGTTTTGCTATATCGAAGTCCACTACAGAAGAAGAAATCAAAGTCCAAAGAAATGAGTGGTACCCCATGACCACAGAATAGTCAGTCCCAGAGCTGATACTAGATCAATGTCTTTGTACAAATGAATCAAATTCATTGCCATGGACCATGTGCTCTGCGGGAGTTTTGCATGGAGACAAATGTTAGTTCTTCACCTCAACTGGCATGATATCATACAACAATCTGTCTATGTTTGGTAATGTAATTATTTCTGTCACTGATGTTTCAATAACTTTTTATATATTCAAGCTACAACTACTGAGGAATAAAAATCTGAAAGCCTAAAGTAGTACCTTCATAAGGAATTTGCAATCTAAGGGAAGAATAGCAAACAAATTAAAAACTGCAATATTCAACAGTCATCTTTCTTCACATATCACATAAGCTCTTTAAGAACAGACTAACAGAACTCCTTTAGCAACTTTTCTACAGGGTGTGGTGGCACATCCCTATAATCACAATGACTCGGGAGGCTGAGGCAGGAGGATCACAAGTTCAAAGCCAGCCTCAGCAACTCAGCAAGGTCCTAAGTGACCTAATGAGATCCTGTCACAAAATAAAAAAAGAAAAGGGCTGGGAATGTAGCTCAGCGGTGAAGTGCCCCTCCCTTCAATCCCTTCTACCAAAAATAAATAAGTGTTTCTTATTGTTTAGGACAAAAAACTAGATTATAATAAAATATATTTAAAACAAGCTCACTTCAGCGAATCTTTGCAATATTTTCCATTTTCCCACACTCCAGTTAAGAACCTACAGCTTTCCATAATTTCAATTTGCCTATCATTACAGTTAAGGTTCACTCACATCTAACATCTCTTCTCTAATTCATTATTTTGGTAACTATACTGATTTTTACCTCAAAAAATTAACTACATTATATACATATTTCATATAATCCCTTAAGAGGATTGTTTTTTATTCCTCATTTTACAGATGAGAAATCTGAGACCATACAGATGAAGTAACTTGGGTAACATCATCCAGATAGCAATTTTCAGAAGCTGGACTGACTTAAACTTACATCTTTCTGTATTCAGAGCTCAAGCTCCTTTAACCATGTCAGAGTTCAGAGGTTGTATTGTGGTGGTGCTCTGTGTGTGGGTGTGTGTGTGTGCACGCGCGCATGTGTGTGCACATGTGCAAACATACGCAGGGAGACACAACAGAAATTGGTTGGAAAACTAGGTGCATGGCTGTAATCCCAGCAGCTCAGGAGGTTGAGGCAGGAGGATTGCAAATTCAAAGCCAGCCTCAGCAACTTAGTGAGACCCTAAGCAACACAAGTGAGACCCTGTTTCAAAACAAAAAATAAAAAGGGCTTGGGATGTGGCTTACTGGTTAGCCCCTGGATTCAATCCCCGGTACCAAAAAAAAAAAAAAAATGGTTGGAAGAACAAAATGTGAAAAATATGGTATCACTGAATTTATAGAACATTATATTATTTTAAGTAAAAAGTTTGAGGTATCTAGTTGTCCAGATGTCACTCCAGGCCACCAAAAAAGCACTACATCTTCATGATATGAATGATCATCCCTTGAATATGCTAGTTTAAACAGTCAACTGTCCTTGTAAGTATGAAATATTTTTTGGAAGTGAAAGGTCTTGCTGCCAGAAGAAAAAGAATGGCGTTAATGTTGCCAATGTCCGGGGTCTTTCCTGAAAACCCAGCCATTTATTGCCTTGATAGCACTGTTTGTAGCAAGAGTCCCTAGAACTTACTGAAATGCCGAGACTTATGGAATATTTTGCAGGGATGTGCAAGGCTTCATCTTATACCCAGATGGCTCCTTTAGAGACCAAACTTTTAAAATTGTCTAGTCTGCTAGAGATGGATAATTTTGTAAAGAAGTATTTAAAGGTTTAGTGATTTGTACAATCAATCACCTCAAGTACACTGAGATAGTCCTAAGAAGCTCAAACACACCCTCGAGGAGACAAAAAGAGACATCATTAGAGGAGTGCTTACAGCAGCCGCCCCCTTGGTTCTCTCATTTCAGGATTTTCATCAGCTCAGCTTCAGTAGAAAGCAATGAATAAATATATAAGTAAATAATAAAGTACCCAAAAGATCTTTCCTTTTAACTTTCTTTTTGATATCTAAATGAAGTCTGGTTTTGGTTTTCCTTGCTGGCCTCCAAAACCCTTTTCCTCCAGACAAAGCCTTCTGGGAGAAGTTTTCATCCTTTGGAGATAATAATTCTGGAATCAGAAAACTCTGTACTTCCTCTGTGGCCAGCGGATTGGGAATGACACATGGTCTGCACGGGTGGAGGTACCGAGCTGTGCCCTGGTCCCCAAATCCATAGGGAGTGGTTGCCTAGACACCTCCTGGAGGACAGGCCTGAGCTGATGAATGCAGCCAGGGGGAGGATGAAAGCAGACACACCTTCAGCTGCCTTCCTTCTCCTTTAAGTCCTTAAGGATAAGTCACAGCCATTGTTACCCCAATATTAGCCAGTCAAAGACTTCAAAAAGAGTTCTCTTTAACTTGAAAGAAGAGATTTAATAATGGGGGAAATTCCATTTATAGCCAATGTAAAGATACATTCATTTTCCCCTTCTTTACACTTAAAATACTTTTACCATCACTGATTATTAATCAGTAAAAACCTGGCCCACAGCCCACATTCTATCTGTTTCTGTAGCAAGGCAGATAAAATTCAGGTAATGCAAAGCCCTCCCTGCAATCCAAGTACTGGATTAAGAAGTCACAGTGGCTTACTTACCCTGAAGGATCCTAGATGAGGCCAGGGCTCTTATCCTATTTGATTTCACTGATAATAACTGAAAAATCTCATGACTGTTTTAAGGTAATTTAAAAATAATGAATAATTGCATTCAGAAACATTTCCATGAAATTATTTCCATGAAAATTAAAAAATCAAAGTCAGGGGACTGGAGCAGTGGCTTAGGGGTTACATCACTTGCACGGCATGCTTAAGGACACGAGCTCAAATCCCAGCACCACATATGCAAAGAAGTGCTGGAGCAAGGAAAGTCACATGAAAAACTAAATAAAATTGATTGTCTTTCTCTTTCACTGTTACTCTCTCTTAAAAAAAAAAGTCAAAGTCAGTTTGACAATCTCTTTTTAGACAGATTCATTATAAGATTCATTCTTTTCTTTAAAAAAAAATTCATGTATATATCCAACAATTAATGAGTGCACACAGTGTGCCCACTGTGAAGTCTCATGTATCCTGTTGGAGAGATGAAAAAAATACACTAACAAACGAAATGAAAATGTGCTCAGTAACACAATGGATTTAAAATGAATATAGATGTCTTAGCCACTGAGAAAGAGGGCACCCAAACAAGAGAATGAGGGCACGGACCACAGGCAAAGGTTCCAGCCTGAGACAAGGGGCTCTGCTGAAAGCCTTCCCAAGAGCTGGGTGTGGCCAGAGAACCACTATGAAATGCGGAGGCAGATGACAGACAGGAGCAGAAGGAGGTGAAAGCCAAGCCACCCTGGAGGACAGGAAAGCAGGAGAGTGGCAGGAACTGTCGTGTGTTTTAGACAGACAGATGCACAGGATGGATCAAATCAGATGGGAGAAAGAGATCAGCTGCCTACACAGTGAAGACCCTTACTCTCTTTTAATTAACCAAAGGTGGCTTCGGCTCTTTCTTGCCGCATACTGCTGGGGCCACATGACCAGTGAGTTATCCAATCCTTCACACAGGGCACAGCTGAGGAGTGGCCGGCGCTCGCCCACTTGGAGCGCTTCTGCTTCTGGTTATACATGAGGGCATCCAGCACACTAGTAGTAGGCCAACTAGGCAAGCCTGCCCTTTGTGTATGGGGAGGAGGAAAGGGTAGCCCTGTCCTTGTCCCCATGGCTGTCTGGGGGACTTTAGCTGTGCAGACCTCCTTTTAGTTCAAGTAGGTCTCCAGGTACAGACTTGAAGCCATCTAGCCTCATGCTCCAGCCCAGCTTTGCCAGAAACTCAAGGGATATTTTTATCTCCTTTTGGCTCTTGTGTCTCATTTGCAGTTGGCTCAAAGTGCAGAAGGAGAGAGACAAGATTAACCAAGCCTCCCCAAAATTCCCTATTCACACAAATGGCAGTAGGAGGGGGAAGGAGGAAAGAGATTCCAGACATAAGGAAGGTTGGGTTTGGGGACCCTCACAATCTGTTATCATCAGGAAAGGGCAAACAATCTTTCAAAACCACCACCAAACCACAACATTGTTTTACAGTGAAAACGAGGAAACCCTGTGAGTTAGCACCCTTATTTCTGTATTTTTTTATATTGTTACCTTGTCTAATTTTCATACAAAACTTCATGTTGAAAGATGTATGGTGGCCATCCCCTACTCCTCATATATTTTAGTCTCTGATGAAAAATAATTGCTTTGAGGGGAGGGGTGCCATGTTTGGACACCCTTAATCAGTGCATTACCTGATAGGACATTTATTAAGGATAAAACATTTCTTTTATCCCAATAGCTGCCTCAGCAGTTGTTAAGATGAGGAGGGGGAGGGGAATGAATGCCTTTATCATTTCCCCATCTCTCTAGCAAATTGCCAATTTATGCACAGAATATTACAAATACTGCTGAATTATTTGAGCCTGGAATTAATTTTGAGAATCTTCCCCTTCTTTGAGTGCCCAGGGATTTGGCTTATCTTTATTTGCTGAAGGAACCATGTCACTGAAAGCAGTCCCGGGATTATTTCAAGTGAATGAATAATGAGATTGCCCAGCTTTCTAATGGTTTCCAAATTCCACGACTACCTAGCGAACTCTTGGGGGCTGGCTCATCAGCTGGGCCCTCATTGTGGGTGAAGCACACCGAGCTTGGGAAAGCAGAAGCTTTGAGTAATTAAGGCCAGCAAGGAAAACGCAATGTCACCTGGGCTGCTTTGGAAAAAATTCGTCCTTCAGATAACATCTTTAGAGTAACACACAACATAATCAATTACCAAAAGCAGCTATTTTTTAGTAATTCTTCACTGACATGAAATATTTTAATCACAACAGAAATCATTGCTCTTGCTAGAGATAAGTGTACACCAAATAAGAGAGAGGACTTCTAGGCTTCAAAAGAACAACAAATTCAGGTTGACTGATGGAGAATCCAAACAAACTGCTGTTTTACACAAAGTTTTCTACATACCACCACAGCCTGCCTGAAAGTACTCTACTCCCCTGTGCCGGTCAGCTATGTGACCAGTAGTCATCCTGATTACTTAATTTCATTCTCCTTTTCTTGCTAAACTATTAATATCTATTGTGGAAAGCTTGAAAAATAGGAACATAAGGATGAGACCACAATACATGCTTAATGTGAAAAAATGAAGAGATGCCCATTTAATATTTATAGTATTTTGTTTCAGTAATTAATTTTTCTACTCATCCTCAAATACGCGCGTGCGCGCGCACACACACACACACACACACACTGCTTTTCCACGTAGATCAGAAATATCATGCCATGTCCCTAATTGCTAAATATACATGTAGGTGTATATCTATCTATCTATCTATCTATATATATATACACACACACACAAACAGTTGGCACAAAATACTATTATGTCTTTAATATAGAATGTAAGAGACTATTTATTTATTTATTTATTTTTACTGTTGAATCCCTCACATTCAAAACATTTTATGGCAAATAATGCTCAATAAACATCTTGTGAGTGAATCAGTTAAGTAACATGAATAAACAAATGGATGAATGGTTTTCCCTCTGCAAACAGTCAAAGGTCAAGCCCAACAAACACACTGCTTCTCTAAGAAACCAAAGCAGGCTTCTCTACAGCAATTTCTTGAGTTTATGAAGTCTGAGTGAAACCTGGTTATGATATTGTCTTAACTCATTTCCTTAAACATAGTTGGCTTTCTGTTTAAAAGGCCAGCTATGTATGATAATATTATATATTATTACAATGCATACTATATTATCATATTATATATGTAATAATATGTTATCTGGGTTCCACATCTGCATGTTCAATTCAAGGATTGAAAATACTTGAAAAAACTGCATCTGTACTGTAAGGGTACAGACTTTTATTCCTTATCATTTTCTCCTACAAAATACAACATAACAACTATTTACATGATACTAGACATTGTAAGTAATCTAGAGATGAAATACGCAAGAGGATGTGTGTAGGTTATATACAAATCCTACACCATTCTATGTAAGGAATTTGAATATCTTCAATTTGGTGTCCTCGGGGGATCTTGAGGATACTAAATGATGACTACGCTATATTTATCTTCTGTGAAAGCCAAACAACAGTTCTCCTCTAGCATGAAACCTAATATATAGCTCTTTTGTATTGTTTTAAAAATTCAAAACAAAAACAAGTCTTTTCAGAGCATTCAGGTCTCTTTCAGAGCCTAATGCCTAAACCAGAATGCTAGCCCAGCACATCCACAAGCCCCTTTTAGAATATTTCTGATAATTTTGTTGAAATTGCCATTTCAAGAAATTAAAGTACACAGTTGTAAATCTACTGATTAAGCATTGAACCTAAGATCTCATAAATGACTATGTTCAAGGGGCTGCCATTTTCTGACTATTCAGCTCTTTGGGTGCAACTCCAATACACTTGCCTTCCTGTGTCATTTATGAAATGTATATCATAAATCTGCAAAGTGAAACCAACATCTTTAATTCCACAAAAATCAGGGAGCCACCACATGCATTACCCTGCTCCATGCATCCTATCAGCATGTTACTTCCCTTGCTCGATATTATGATTGCTTGATACGATCCCTTATTACTTTAAAGGCAATTTTACATTTTACATCCAAATTAATGGCTTATCTCCAAAGACTTATTATGTTTAATTACTTTTTGTTCCAGAATCCTACCTTCCTCCCTGCACATTCTTTGCTTAAATGATGCTCAAGAAACTTGGTGTAATCAAGGCATCACAAAAGTTGTTCAACTGTCGATGCTAATTAGAATAAAGGCAGGATTTAGAAACTAATCTCTAATCTCTGCAAATTTAAAAGCCAAGGGTCTCTGAGACCCACAGAAAGGCCATGTTTGTTCAATTTAAAGGGCTGGCAAAGGGCAAGGTTTCTAGGTCCAATTCTGTCCTTATACAGCTGCTCCATCTCCCTGGTCTTCAGGTCCCACATGTGCCCATCAGAGCCTTCCCCATGCCACGGCAGCACCACCTCATATCTGGGGCCTGCCATGCCCTTCCTGTGTCCCCAGACTTAGCCTGGAGCCATGGGATCCCACATCTGACAGCTAACTTCCATATACCACTGTATTATTCAGATTCCTCTCCTGCGCCTCACAGTCTTGCACTTGTCTTGTTCTTTAGGTAGCCAGTCCTTGAATAATGGTGACAGTTCTGCATTCTCCATTTCCTTATTCATCTCACCTAGTCCCCAAAGTGGACAAACCTGGGCCTTCTGCAGAGGCTCCTTGGCTTCTGTTTTCCAAGCAGTTGGCAGCAACCTGACAGTCTATCAGCCCCTGTTCCTGCACCGACCCAAACCAGTCCCAGACCTGTTCTGAGTGGACTAAATCCCTGAAGCAAGGTTTTCAAGCTTAGCTTTTAAGTGGGTCTAGAGACCTGGGATGCCGGCCTAGCCATCTTCTCCCGGGCGGACCTGGGATCAAGCAGAACCCAGGATCAGTTTCCTGCCTGAACCCTGTTTGGTCCCCTACTCCTGGGCTCTGCTGGAGGCTTTCCCCAGCACCCAGTACCTAAAGCTGCATGGCAGCCTGGCTTAGTCTCTACCTGGTGGCCACAGTCCTGTTTCCAGCAAACAAACCCTCTGTTGTCATCATCACACCTAGCTGCTTCCATAGGCTGACTGCTACCTCTGTCCCCAAAGCATGTTCCATCAGTTGCCCTGGAATTCCGAAAGCTGACTACATTCTACCTACTTAAAAACATGAATCTATGCTCAGCATTTTCCTCAATGTCTGTATGGTATATAAGATGCATGAATTTTCATTTTTGTATCCTTCCAATAGCTCACATAAGGAATATAATATTATCCCATTTTTAAAATGAAGAAAACGAGGTTAGGATGAGTGGTCTGGGGCTCCATAGTAATGAGTCCCTGTGCCTGGACTTGATCCACAGCCTTTCTGTGCATGCCAGGTTCTCCTTCGGCTTGTACACATTTCCTATGCTGCTGGAACATGGTGCCCCAGACTTGGTGGCCTGAAACAACAGAACTTTATTCTCTCCAGGTTTTGGAGGCCAAGAGTGGGAACTCAGTGAAACCGGCAGAAATCAAGAAGTTAGTAGGTTGACCTCCTGGAAACGGGGAGACTATTTGATCCCTGTTTCTTCCAGTTTCTGGTGGCTGCGCGTGTTCTTTGACTTGTGACCATGTTACTCCAACCTCTGCCTCTGCCTGTGATCACATTATCTCCTGATTCTATGTCAAACCCCCTTCAGCCCCTTCCTTAAAAAGACATTTATGATTGTACTTAGAGTCACCCAGAAAATCGAGGATAATCTCCCCACCTCAAGGCCCTTAATTCAATCATATCTGTGAAGTCCCATATTAGGAAACACTCACAGGTTCTAAGGATTTTAGCACATGAATATTTGGAGGTCCCAGTTTTCAGCCTATCACAATAAACATTCCATTTTCAATTTTCAATTCTTGAAGTTACTGGGTTTTTTTCTGGGGTGGGGGAATTGTGATTATATAATTAATACTGATAGCCAGGTGGAGTGGTGCTGCCCATAATCCCAGCAACCTAAGAGGCTAAGGTAGGAGGATCACGATTGAGAGGCCAGCCTCAGCAACTGAGCAAGACCCTGAATCAAAATAAAAAAGAGGGCTGGAGATGTAGCTCAATGGTAAAGAATGCCTGGGTTCAACTCTAGTACAGATTGACAGATAACTAAGTTCATGAGAGTGAATTTTCTAGGTTTCTGTGGTAAGTTTTTGTATTGCTTATACCCATTACCTTATAAATTCTTCAGGACAGCAGAGAAGCAGGCATTAGCATGCTCCTAAGACTGCTGAAAACTGAGAATCCAGGGGAAAGACTTCACCACGGTCACACAGGTAAGGAGTAGGTAGCTGAGATGTGAACCCAGCAATGCCTGACTTGCCATTGACCATGATCACTTCTCTGCCAGCTCAGTCAGCATCCTCCCTGGACCCTCTCCAGCCAACCATTTCTTTTCTTCCTCCCAGAGAACACATGTCCTCTCTCCAGCATTCCCTCCAGGAGTCACTAGGAGTCTTAGGCTGTTCTCCCTACAATCTGCTTCTGCTAACCAGAGCTGGGCAGACTGTCCTCTTCCAACACATTGACATGATGATTCCAATGAGCTTTTCCCCCCAAATCGTTTTCCTCATCCATGAACTGTGTTACTTTCTCCCCTTGTAATTATTCTGCATTTTTGTACTTTGAACTACATTTACCATCTGCTAGCCCAATTACGCAAATGATCCAAATCCTTTTGAATCTGGTTAAATTGTTCGACAGGATTCGCTCGCTCTCCACTTCTAAAATCATCTGTGAACCTAGATGTGACACACAGAGTCAGAAATAGATGGGAACTGGAAGGTGGGAGGTGGGGGTGGGGGTGGGAGCAACATGTCAGAATGATGTCATGGAGAGAATGGGGGGTGTGGGCTTGGTGAGGGGCATGACTCTGTAGCCATGTCCCCAGGAGCTGGGAGTTAATTGTGTCAACCTCCAAATGTGCAGGTTCAGCACCTTTGATGTCTCATTTTTTTATGCTTAAAAAAAAAACATTCTTCTACTTTCTCCTCCTTGGAAGATTTTTCTGAGTATTAATGAGATGGCTTTGATTAAGCACGTTGGGGAGAAACACTGCGTGGATCACTGGCATCTGGATAACGCCACAGTTAGCTGCTGTGAAATAGGAGCAGCTGACATCAAAACTCCCCGTGCTCACATCATACACTTTGGTCTCTGCCTTCTCCATGTAGGGTCCTCTTTGCACCCAGGCCCCTGCGTGACCTCTCTGGGTTTACTAATCATTCACCAGCCAACTATAGCAAGCACCAGCTGGGGAGAGAGATAACACAGACATAGCGCTGTCCTCAGAAGACTCACAGCTTAGAAAGGAGGTGGGCCAGGAGAGAAGGAATGGAACAGAGCAAGGCCAGGCCCAGAGGGAGGCAGAGGGTGCTGGAGGGAGAGGGAAGAGGCACCACACAGCCTGGGGCCTGCTGTCCTGGTGTGTGCTGGATTCCAGCTGAAGGAGCCAGCGGGTCTCTCCTGAAGAGAGGGGGAGCAGCACTGGGCTGAGTGAAAGGCACACCCAGAGGCCTGTAGGATGAAGGCAGGGAACTTTCTGGAAGGTCTGAGGCACTGCTGTTTGCTGGTAGGCAGAGGCACAGCAAGAGTGAGGGATCGGAAAGCGTGTGGCGTGCCTAACACACTGGGGAAGGCACTGAAATGTGGAATTCACGTGGGGTCTGGCATGTGGCAAGAAACAGAGGGAACTGGCCTGGCTTTGGAGGAACTCTTCCTTCTGTCAGCCCTGCCCATGATTTCTGGGCTTCTGTGATGCTCCCACAGGGACCAAATGATTAAAAACAGACCAAGACCTCAGGTGGTTCCTGGGGGTCTTCACAGCTTTCCAGATAATTAAGTAGTTTTATGTTTTTTGTTGTTTTACATCAACCTCCATATTTTGTTTGCTCATTTCTTCCTGTTTTCTCCTGATTGTTAGATCACGACTGAAAACACCCTCTGCAGACTGTTGGAGCTCTACAGTGCAGGCATTGGAGGATCCTGGGCACACAGAGAACTCTGCCAAGACCAGCCCCGCTGAGCCGCTCTGCAGAGGAGACACTCAGCTTGCGAATCCTTCCTTCCTTTGCCCCACAAACACTCAGCCAGATGTCCAGCATACCAGGCCAGGCACTTAGACACTTAGAGGAGAGGATGACACAGCCCCTGCCTCCCTTCAAGGTGGGGTCCTTCAGTGTGGGTGGCTCCCAGAGTCCAGGGAACACTTACAGGCAAAGCCATCACCCACCTACTGCTAAGTGAGGACCCCAGCAGTAGAGTAGCCACACTGCACAGACTGTCGCACTCTTCATGATCACCAGATGGCTCTTGGCACAACAGATGATAAAATAGGCACATGTGCCCAATGTCAGCTATTATTTAAACCCCACCATTTCCGGTAAAGTGTAGAGCCACAATTCAAACTTCAGTCAGCTTGAATCAAAGCCTGAGACCATCTCCACTTAGATGCAATATCCAGAATATAGACACATTTTATATTATTTTGTTAAAATCTTGTAAGGTTGTTCAAAAATAAAAAAAAATAAAAAATTAAAAAATAAAAAGAGTCAAGGTAAAGCCAGTCTTGGTGGTGCAAGCCTGTAATCCCAGTGACTTGGAAAGCTGAGATAGGAGGATCACAAGTTCAAAACAAGCCTCAGCAACTTGGCAAGGACCCGGAACTTAGCAAGACCTTGTCTCAAAATAATAATATGAAAAAGATCTGGGGGATGTGGCTCAGTGGTTATGCACCCCTGGATTCAATCCTTCATATTAAAAGAAGAAGAAGAAGAAGAGGAACAGAAAGAAGAGGAGGAGGAGGAAGAAGAAGAGGAGGAGGAGGAGGAGGAGGACCAGGAGGAGGAAGAAGAAGAAGAGGAAGAGGAGGAG
>PVKS010005703.1:0-83327 GCA_004027875.1 Aplodontia rufa
GACCAAATGAAGAAAGATAGCATATATAAGAGACAAACTCAACCCCAGGAGGAGCCCTTTGCTCCCTTCCCCACCTGAGGGAAGTCTGCCCTGTTCTCTCTCTTCTTAAATAAACTCTGTTTACTCTGCTTGCCTCGGTGTCCCTCGGTTTCATTCTTCGACTCCGAGAGGACACGAACCCGACATCCACATCACCGGCACACCAAGGCAGTGCCCTTTGCCTGCTCTGACACCTGTCTGGCTTCAGCCTGGGCACAGGGTGGAGGGGGTGGGCATGGTTCAGGAGCTAAGTTTAACAACAAAGGCCCAGCTGCCCAGCTGTTGTTTCTTTGCATGTCTGAGCACATTGTTGGAGGGGACAGCAGGTCATCACCTATGTCAAGGACAGTGAGTGCCATAGCTACTGTGCCTGGGGGAGGGGACAGCTGATGCTGACAGCCTGGGCAAGATGGCTTCTCACAATGCTCTTAGCTGTGAGCTCCCTGACCTTAGCTCTCTCAGGAGCCGGAGGAAAGACACTGATCCCTCCTGAGTGGTGAGAGGCAACTTCCTGCACTGTGTCTGCAGAAGCCACTTCTCCTCTCAGTGCTGTCCACTTCTTCATTCACTTATTAAATGAACCTTTACTGAGCACCTACTATGCGTCAGGCACTGTGCCCATCACTGAGGATACAAAAATGCGTGTTGACATTCGAGGGTCTCCCAGACTAGTGAACAGATGACTTTAATAATATGGGGTTAAGTGTAGGGAAAGAGGACATACAGGGGCTGTAGGGCCTAGGGGAGGTGACCTAATGCAGTCAGGGGGGAGACTGCCCCTGCTGGAGCCAGTGAGAGCAACTCAGAGGCTGGTGCAACGAAGCTGGCAGGGTACGGTGGCCTGAGTGGAGACCGTGGCAGATCAGGAGACCCCAGAAGAAGGAGCAGGGCAGAACCAGGGACTCATCTGGCTGTGGGGAGTGAGGAAGGGAGGACCCTGGGGTTTCTGGTTTGGCTCAGGGTCAATGGCTGTGTCTTCCCGTGACCATGAGAATAGAAGGAAACAGATCAGAGGAGCAGACGCAGGGCTCAGGCTGTAGCTGGGGTGAGGAGGGGCTTGTGGATGGCTGAGCAAAGATGATGAACAGGCGACTATGCACATAGGGCTGACGTTGGGAGAAGCCAGGCAGGAGACACGGGAAGGATGGCCGACAGGGACTCTGACCCCACTGACTCACTTTCTCCCTCCTTGCCCCCAGATTAAGTTCATTCTCTCTGAAAAAGAGGCAAATAGTTTCTGCCCTTCACTGTCTATGGGAAGGAATAGTGTGAAAGCCCTAGGTGGGGGGCGGTCAGGAAGCTCAAAGGACCATGTCCAGGTGTCCAAGATTGTCCCCGAGACCCCGAGTTCTGGAGGTTCACTACTGTATCCCCAGGGCCTGGGCCAGTGTCTGGAATCCAAGGTGCCTTTCTAAGAGGCAATCAAGGTAATAAATGAATGACTGGGTCTGGGGCGGGTGTCTGGGGACCTCCAGAATTCTCTGGGTCTGAAGCATGGGGCAGGCAAGAGGGCCCAGGGCCAGGGTGGCCAGTGGCTGGGCTGAGTGTGCCCAGCTCAAGGGTCCTGTGGCGGGGGAAGCACAGACAAGAATCAGGCCTCTCATTGCAAGTGCTGTCTGCCTAAAGCAGTGGTTCTCAAAGTGTGGGCCCCAGCACCTGCACTGCCTGAGGCCTTGTTAGAAATGCAAATTTTGGGGCAGCCTTTAGCCCTGCTGAATCAGAAACTTGAGCTTGGAACCCAGAATCTGTGTTTTAACAAGCCCTCCAGGAGGTGCTGAGGCACTGCTGGTGTGAAAACCCCTGGGCCAGCAGGGGCCTGTTCTGATGTGTAGGTGCATGCTCCACTGGTTGGAGCTGCCCAGCACAAGCCCAGGAGACGGCCTTCTCCTTCTCGGAGGGATGGTAGAACTGTCCGCTAGAAAAAATGGGCGGCACAGCAGACGGGAGAGCCAGGGAACCCAGAGAGCCAAGAAAAGGCCTCTGGGAGTGGCCCTGGGAGGAAGGGCTGCCTGGACAGGGGGATCCTGGAAGGTAGGTGACATCTTGGCTTTGGAAACCTGCAAGCTTGAAAGCACAGAAGCAGGAATCCCAGGGAGTCTGGGTGTCAATGCAGTAAAGAGAGTCATGTGGCCAGATGCGGTGTGGGGCAGACTGGGAGTTGAACAGGAGAGACTGGGTGCTACAGTCACAGTGCCAGGGTACACTGTGCAGGGGCGGTGGGTAGGGTGAGGTGGCATTGGTGTCCCAGTTCCCAGGCTCTTTGACTGATTGCTGATGTGCCAGTTTGAAAAGCATTTGTTTTCCGGGTGGAGTCCACACGGGATTGGCTAACTCACTTTCCACCTCTGTTCCCCACACCCCCGCAAGGGGTCAGTCCCAAACTAACCCCACCCACTTCACATGGGGATTTCTGGACAGGCTGCCTGAATTGCAGGTACCTGCCCTTTGTGGCCTGGCCCCAGGCTTAGGGCCTGAGGTCATCCTTGGGTCCCCCATCCATCTCAGCTTGTGTATGAAGGGAGGAAGCTGGCAGAGGGGCAGAGCATGATCCCGGGCAGCCACTGGAAGCCAAGGAGCAGGGAGCTCCAGGGAAAAGTGAAGCCACAGGTTTGGGCAGAGGGTGTGGGAGTTTGTCCAAGGTGTGGGAAGGTGCAGAGGGTTCAGAGTGTGAGAAATGCAAGGGTTGAGCTGAAGACCACAGGGCCCCCCGCAGCTGGTGCCCAGGTCAGCAGGGACTCCCGCAGGCCTTCACCTTCCTCCCTCTGTGGACCTCCCCATTGCTTCCACTCACCCCATCACCACCCCACTCAGGCCTCTCTGGAGGGCAAGGAAGGGCTTCCTCCTCTTGGTGTCTCAGTGCTGAAAATAGTAGCTAACAACCACTAGCTGCTACGTGGCCAAACTCCTTTCATTTCGGTACATCATGAATCAATAATTCAAAGTGTCACTTACAGTTTTAAATTTGGAATGAATTATATGGAGCTTTGGGGACCCAAGCCTGGTCCATCCCAAATCCCCAGTGGAAACCACTGAGCTGGCAGGGATGGAAAAAGTAAAGCAATAAACAGCAAAGTGCTTATTGAACACCTACTATGTGCTAGACCAGGGGCTGGTGAGGGAGCTCAGATTTTATCCCCTGGGTACAGTTCTTGCCTCTGCCTCTTGCTTGCTGTGGGCCTAGGGGTGACTTTCCTGACTGCTGTGAACTCTCATTTCCTGTGAACTCTCATTTCCTGTGAACTCTCATTTCAGTGAAATGGGGTTAATAATAGGGCCTGTCTCAGAAGGATTCCGAGGCTTCGATGGTGATATATTAGGAACAAGTCTCTGTTAAGCGCTTGATTCGTGCCAGACATTTGCACATCCATTTGCACACACATCACCTCCTAGAAGCCTCACAGCAACCCTGACGTAGGCTCCATTATTATCCCCATTTTACAATGAGGAAATGAAGTGTCAGAAGGGTTCCATTTCTTGTTTACACTTGAAAGCATTCCCAGCGAAGGGCAGCATTGTCTGCTTTCAAGGTTGAGTAGTGACTGACCGGGTTACACTTCATGGTGAGGCTGATTTGTGGCAGAAAATTGAAGGGTGACAGTATTTCAATTTCTCTGTTCCTGCAGTTCTAGCCTCAACCCCCAGCCTTGCCCTCTCTCAGAACTAAGCTGCAAGCACCTGGCCCTGGAACAACTGAGTCTGAAGCACTGGTGGGTGGAGGGGGCAGTCAGGGGGCTTAAGCTTAGATGTCACAGAGGCATAGTCCCTGGACAGTAGGGGGATGGCTGCTAGCAGGGCAGTTGGCTGGGCCTTGTCACTTGCTAATTTGGGCTCCTCTGCTCCCCAAACAATGCCAGGGCAGCCTGGGATGACAGGTGTCTGCTACTGAGGTGACAGGCCCTGACATGACAACCCATGGCCTTACAAGTCTTAGCTCTGTTGGCCAGACAGGTCCTTCCCTTGCCCTGTGGCCTTTTAAAATCTGGGAGAGACATGGATGACAATGGAGGCCAGTGGTACGAAAGGCTGGAAACCCCTCCAGGCCACCTCATTTCACCAACATACAACCTGAGTCCCTCCCTCTCTCCTGGGTGTGCCTTTTCCTCCTGAGACCTGGCAGGCCCTGGTTCTCCTGCCTTCTTCTGTTTCTCTGAGCTGGGGAGGTGCAGAAGCTCTGGGAGGCACTGAGCCCAGAGACCAGCCTCTTGAAGCCCAGTTTCTGGTCAAGGCTGCCTCAGATTCTTCCTGCACTTTATAAAGAGGTTGAGGGAGTCAGGTAGGGTGGTGCATACCTCCCTGGGAAGGGAGAGGGAGCTCTTTGGAAACCAGGCTCACATCGGGTCACTGCACAGCCTTAGCCAAGTTTATAAATGAGAAAGTCATAGTTGAGAGAGGACACGGTGAAGCTGTGTCAGGTTTGCAGTGGTTAGATTCTAGAAGGCCTGTGTTAAGGTTAAGGATGATGCTGGGCCTGGACAGCTGGGCCAGGCATCAGAGCAAGACCAGTTAGCATTTTGCAAGCTGTGTGCAGAATGGATTAGAAGACAAGTGGCCATCTTAGGAAACCAAATGAGACCTTGTAAAGATGAAGGTTCTAGGAGGTGCCTGGTGCAGCTGTGTACTTGCTCAGCTGGGGAGGCCACTGACCAGGCCAGAAGAGGGGGCAGAAGCGCCCACTATCCTTGCAGAGAAGCCCTCTGCCTGCACAGCTGCATGACCAGGAGGGGGCGCTGTTTTCTAATTTGCACAAAGGCATCCAGGTCCCTGGAATCTGTTAGGGTTAAAGGCAGGGAAAGGAGAAAGAATGCGAGGATTAGAGTTAGGCTAATGTTAAAATTAGAGAAGTGTCTCTGCTCTAGGGGTAGTGTGACAGAAGCTCTGGGATGTGAGTTAGGAGACCTGACCCCCTCATCATGGGGTCTCTCCTCACTCGCCTGGGTTTCCTCACAGGCACACTGATTGGACTGGAGGGTATTCTTCCTCTGACATCCTGTGATTCTCTCAGAAGATCAGATCTGGTTTTCAGGAAGGCGAGGCCCTCGTGGGGCTAGATTCTGACCTGACAGAGAAATGTGAGGCTCTGCTGTAGGGTTGCCCTGGCCTTGCTGGCCTCAAGCACAGCCTGAACCATGAAGTCCAGGGCCCAGCAAAGTGCTGTAGAGTGTATTAGTTTCTTGTTGCTGCTATAACAAATCACTACAAACTCAGGAATTCAAAACCATATGTTTATTATCTTTTCGTTCTGGAGGGTCAAAGTCCAGAATTGGCCTTATGGGGCTGAAAGCCAAGGCCTTGACAGGACTGCCTCTCTCTTGAGGCCCAGGGAGGAGCCATTTCCTTGCTTTTTTCCAGCTCATATACATCCCACCCACCCTGGTGTTCTTTGGCTGTGGTCACTTTCTCCATCTTGATGCTGTTTGTGGCATCCACATAGTCTTTCTTTGACCTCTGCTTCTTTTACCACATCTCCTACTGACCCGATCCTAGTGCCTCAGTCTTACGATGACCCTTGATTGGGTCCTGCCCAGATAATCCAGAAAAATCTCCCATCCCCAACTCCTTAATTTAATCATATGTGAAACATTCCTTTGCCATAAGAGAACTTTGACGTTTTCATCCAAACATGGGCATCTTCGGGGGGGCTGTTTTTCAGCTGTCCACAGGGCACTCTGCCTGGGGCCCTGACAGGGCCATGGGCACTCTTTCTGTATCCAGGAGAGGGTCCTCCTGGCCCTTCTGTCAGACATGCCTTGTATCTCTGGGACTGTCCCTGCTGAGTAAGCAGAATGAGAAGTGGGTGACCTGGAGACTCCCATATCTGCTTCACATGCCAAGGAAGACTGGGGCAGGTACAAGGACAACAGGACTCAACAGTCTCATTTTGAAGGCCACCTCTGAACTGATAGCAGGAGAGACACTGGAGAAGTGTGTACCTGAGGGCAAATCTGTCCCTTCTCTCCATGCCTGCACTGGAGCCACAGGTCCGGGTGGACCTGAGTGTGGAGAGCTGGATACCACCTGGTGTGGAGGGATGGTGGGGATGGAGTCAAGACATTGGGACCTAGCACGAGACACTCAGACCCCTACTGCCCAAGAGAGTCTGTGGATGAACAACATCCCAAGACTCTGAGAGTCCATGATTTTGAGGTTCCTGCAGAGAGGAGGCCTACTGCCTTCATTGTGTCTACTGTGTTTTGCTGTGAACATCTGGTCACCTACTTTATAGATTTCTCTTGACTCTTTGGTGTTTCTGTTTTTGTCAATCCATCCTATTTATTTTTCTTTTTCAAATAGCAGGATAATTAGATGGGCATGGTGGCACCAGCCTGTAATCCCAGCGACTTGGGAGGCTGAGGCAGGAGGATGGCAAGTTCAAAGCCAGCCTCAGCAATTTAGCGAAACCCTACCCAACATAGCGAGACCCTGTTTCAAAATAAATAAATTAAAGTAAGATAATGCAGTCAACTCATTTTTTTGTGTGTATGTTATAGTCTGATAAGAAAGTTATTGTTTAAATGATAAACATAAAAGCCAAGGCAATAAACTCAGTAGGTACACTCCCCCACCTCCAAGCCCCCAGATTGTTCCTCTGATCCCCAGTCACTTCATGTGGCTGCTGCTGGCCACTTTTCAGCACAGCCCTTCCATATGCGATCCTATGTCCTGCCCCCATATCCCCCAGACCTTGTCTTATGGCCCTGGCAGTCTCTAGCATGGAGCTTCTAGGAGCTGACCTAAGCAGAACAGGGTTGGAGCCACCTATGTTAGGCAGCAGAATGTCAGCGTCCACAGGGCAAGTTGTCCTCTGTGACACTGGGAGCATGTCTCCCAGGACACTCATGTCCACCAGCTCTCTCCCTCACCAAGTGGGGAGCTTGGTGAGAGCTCCCTAATCTGCTGCTGCTGGTGAGGGCTCTCCTAGGTCTCCAAGAGAGGTCAGTGTCCTGCCTGCCCTGCCCCAGCCTGGGATCCTGGCTCATGAGATGAGCAACTATAATAGCCCCAGGATTAACATAGCAGGCATTGTCTTTCTCTGACTATAGGAGGGGTATTATGTGCTCATCAACAGTCCTAAAATACCCATGGAACAGGTGCAGCTCCGTGGCCCAGCCTTCTGGAGTCGCCGGGGAGGGGTGCCTCTGGTTGGAGATGAACACTGGAGGTGTGGAGGGGGAGAGGTGGGTCAGCATCACTGAATTGCAGGCATGGGATGCGGGGTGCCTTTGGAACCTGGGAAACCAAGATTCAAGAAAATTATCCTGGAGGGGGGTGCAGAGGTGCTGTAGACAGTGACTCCCCTGTGTGTAAAGGTGTCCCCATTGCCATGGCCACTTAGCTCAGGCTCAGGCACACACACCAGTGCTGCCAGACACCCCACCCAGATTCCTACCCACTCACACCAGAGCCACAGACAATTCTCGCAAGTCAAGTCCTCGGCCTTTGAGGCTTTTGCAGCTCAGCCTGGGGGCTGGATTTCCACATTTCCTTTTAAGAGTAGTGGCTCCTTTACCCAAACCTTTGTTGGCACCTCTGGGTCCCCCAATGACCCTTGCTCGCCCTTGTTCAGTCCCCACATGCGGCCTGGCACTCCCCTCTCTCCCCTCCCCTCTCCCCTAGCACAGTGTTGGTTTTACTCAGTTGGTGTCCTCTGTGGGCACAGGATTTGGGCACACACACGTCTTCAGGCTTGTGTGCCTGTCGTGTGCATGGCCGTGCATATCTGCCCCGCGAGGGGGTGTGGGACGGGGCGGGGGAGGGGTGGCAGGAGGGCCTGGTCTGTTCTATTTTTACTGGCCAGTTGCCGCAGGCTGCAGCTTTCAAAGCTTGCCCTGGGCACTGTCCCCCACAGTCTGCAGTCCGCGGTGAGCCTGTGACCAGCCCTGCTGCACGAGGACTGAACAAGGTAAGTGTCTGCAGCCTGGGGCTGAGGACTAGGTCACAGCCAGGCAGAGAAGCCCGGGCTTTTGTGTAAAGAGGAAGCAAGGACCTGGAGACAGGAGAAGACATTTCTTACTTGTATAAGGGGAGTTTGTTGGTCAAACTGTCTTCAAATACTCCCAGCCTTTTGTCCCATAGGATAGCATCTGTCTTGAGAGACTGATGTGGGAGGCAAAAATTTTCCCTGGAGGTTGGAAGCCTGTGCTAGAATTTTCTAGCAGGTTCCTCAGGAGCTCCAAGGTAGAGCCCAGCGAACTGTGTTCTTCCAAGGTCTGGCCCAGTAGGTCGCAGCTGGAAGAGGTGCCTAGGGGAAGGGCAGCCCTGGGGCTCAGAGTACACTTGGAAGTCTAGGAAGAGCCCGTGAGCGCCATCAATGAGCAAGGCTCTGCCTTGCGGTCTTTCTGCCCCTGCCCCACCATCCTGACTAAGGAAGCCATCTTGCTTCTTTGTTCTTTGTCCATCCCATCTACACAGGACACCAGCAGGTGAGGGTGACTGCCAACCCCTCTTCACCACTCCCGGCTCTGAGGAGTAGAAGAGTTGGGCGTCCTCTGGGGGTGAGGCAGATGGTGGTGGCATTGGGGGTGGGGGCACATGCCTTTGACCATATCAGCTAGGGCAGCATCGACAGTGATCCCAGGCTGGGCATGGGCATGGAGTGGACCTGCCTTAGGTTTGGGAGTCAGAGTCCCAGAGCACTTCTTATTTGGATCTCACGGTAGGGGTGTAGTACATGACAGACAATCCTTAGCCACAGGGGTGGGCGCCTGGCCTAGTTAACAGCCAGTCAAGGGGGAAGGCGATGTCCTTGAACTGGGGTACAAGGTTAGGTGTGAGAATCAGGGGTAGTGCATGGGCCAGTTTGTGTCCCCAGTAATAGGTGTGCAGAGAGTTCAGCTTCTTTCCCTACTCTCTCTCTCTCAATTCCTGTCTCCTTCTTTCTCTCTCAAACTTGGGGGTACACACACACACACACTCTCTCTCTCTCTCTCTCTCTCTCACATTTACACATGCAGCCTTCATGTCCCAGTCTCGTCGATGGCCTTTCCACCCCATGGGGCTTCAGGGACGGGCACAGCGAGCCCTAAGTCATGCACCACAGAGTCTTTGGTTCCTCCTCCTTTAGTGTGGCATGATTATCTTCTTGCTTTCCCCTTGTGAAGGGGATGGAATCTCAGTTCTCCAAGCCTCGCATTTGCTATCTACATCCTGACTTCTTATCTGGTCCCTGCTTCTCTTAGGCGGGGCCTGTCATGCAGCCCTGTCTGGGGGATGTTAGAGCACAGGCTAGGGCCTCGTGCCTGACGTGGGACCCTTTGGCCTGGCATTTGTCAGTGGGGCAGGCTGGGGGCAGGCTCCAGAACTTGGCAGGAGATCTAGGCTGGCCTCAGCAGGTAGGCCCCACATTGATGACAGTGGGCTCTCTGAGGAGAGTGGGAGGGTGACTGTGGCGAAATGCCACCAAGGGCAAGACATATCCCAGGGAGACTGAGACCCCATGCCCTCAGGAGCCTGGCATCCCGGAGCATAGACAGACGTGGGGGTGGGTCTTTGTCAGCTGATGTTTCCTTTCGGATTTCCTCAGGTCTTCAGAGGAGTGGAGCCCTCAGGGTGAGCAGCTGACTAGAAAATCTAATTTCAGTCAAGCATCTTGGGAATTTACGGATTGTCTCCACACCTCTGTGTCCCAGGGAGACAGCTGAGTCTCTGGGTCCCCACCCCTCTGCCCCAACCTCACTGCCCCCCTGGTGTAGAGGCAGAGGCAGGCCCAGAAGGCTTTCTGGTAGGGTGGGAAACTCAGAAGAGGTGACCCAGACCTAGTCATTGGGGTTGGGAGGATGCTTCATGGCACAAATGGAAAGGAGAGAATCGGGGCAGAGTAAGGGGTGGCTCTAGAATGAAATCATTCTTAGCATTTTGCAAGTATCCTCTAAGTTCTGCCCTAACGTGCTCCAAACCAGGTTTTTGAGCAAGTTCAAACGCTGGCCCATGAGCTCCATGACTGCCCGCATCCACACACGCTGAACCCTCCTCCCTTTAGCTCACAAACCAGGCATGGCTTCCTGTCCCCACCCCAGCAGTCCCTCTCCCTTTCCCTGAGCTTCGGCATGATCCCTTCCTCTACCTCCTCTGGGTGCTCTGCGTCCAAGCCCGAGCATGATGGTTAACCTGGGTTGATTCTGACCGTGCCACTGTGCAGCCTCAAAGAGCCTTCCTCAGCCAGGGCTCCAGGAGCCACCCGGTCAGGGGCTTCTGACTATGCTTCCTGGCCCTGCAAGGTTTTGCCTTATGGATTGAACTTCTTTAGCTTCCAAGGAAGGTATGGTTCGAATGTAGGGTTTGAGGGCTAAATATTAAGTGATAAACCGCTCACCTAACCCCTGATTTTGCAGAGAAGAAAACTAACCCAGAGAGGACAGACTGGAGCCAAAAACAGGGCTTTCCTTGCTTCCTGGTTTAACCTGCTCTGTTCAGGGCCTCCCAGTGCCCTGTTCAGGGCTGCTGGGCACTTTGCTGGCTCTTGAACAGTGCCCCCTGGAGTTGTGCCACGTGGCAGCTACGGCATGTCAGTTTCCACTCTGCTCTGTTCAGCTCCCCACTGAGTCCTTATCCACAGCAGAGCTTGTCATGTGAAGTCCTCGCGAGCGAGCCCCACCCTCACTTTCCAACCTGTTTTCTGTGGATTCCGTTCTGTTCCCCACAGGGCTTGGCAGGTTTCCTCTAGAAGGCATCAGATGTATATACTTCAGGCTCTGTAGGTCACGGAAGGGTTTTGTTCATGTACTTTTTTTACTGCTTTTATTTTTTTAAAAGAGAGAAGGACAGTGTGAGAGAGAGAGACGGAGAAACAGAATCCATTTTTATTGAGTTTTTCACATGGCTTTCGTTGCTCTGACACTTGGTTGTGTACGTGGGTGCTGGGGTTTGAGCCCGTGTCCTTGTGCATGCCGGACAAGCGCCGCAACCACCGAGCCACCGCTCCAGCCCCTTTTTACCACTTTTAAAGCAGTAGCAGGTGTGTGGGGTGGGCTGATTCGGCCTGCAAACTGCAGTTTGCTGATCCCTGTCCTGCTGGAATCGTTCTGACTTATTCCAGCTGTCCGAGTCTCCCAGGCTGGGCTGCCGAGCCCCACGGCCCAGCTGGGTGGGGCGGGGGGGGGGGGACAGGAATTACAAGTTCCCCCCACTGATGATTAATTCCTCTGTGCCCTCTAGGTGCTGCCCTGCTACCACCATGCCGGAAGTGTAAGTCATGTCCCCACCCAGGCCTCCAGAGGCAAATCTCTTTGCCGCATACTTCAGCCCCATTGCTGAGGGCTATCTGTTCAATGCCCCAAGCTGGTCCCAGGAGACCAGATCCTAAAACAGAGATAGACCTCAGTGCCTGGGTCAGCACCTGGTGATTCCCGGGGAGGTCAAACGTCCTCCCAGCCTTGGAGCAGGACACGTACTTCCAAGTTCCCCTGCAATGACCTTTGGCCTGTGCTTCACAATTGCGTTCTGCACTGACCTAGCAAAGTGCACGCGCCAGGCCACGACCTAACACTGGCCCAAAAGACGAACAAAGCTTTGGAATTTACCCACGAGCCCAGGCTGGAAGTTTTCATATTCTGGTAGCCCTTTGTCAAGGCTTCCCTGACCTCCCATGGGTCCTCCCCAAACTCCAATGGACAGGGGCTGGAGCAGTGGCTCAGTGGTTACAGTGCTTGTCTCGCATGCACAAGTACTTGAGTTCAAACTCCAGCACCTCGTACACAACAAAGTGTCAGAGGACTAAAAGTCACATGAAAAAATAAATTTAAAAAAATTGCTTTTGTTTCTCGCTCTCTCTCACTGTCCCTATCTCTCTTTAAAAACCCACAAACAAATAAATAAACTCCAATGGACAGTACTCCCAGTAAGAACACCCAGGAGCCCAAAGGCTGGTGGGTTTCTGTTCTGTTCTGCTGGAATCTTAACCTCATCCTCCTATCTGATGCCTGGTTTCTCTCTGGGACACTGTACCACCTGCCCCTCCTCTGTTGTGCACATGTAATATAACTGTGTTTGGATTCACTCTGTGTTCTGCTCTTTCCCCTGTCCTTCCTGTGATGGATGCCTGAAGTGAGGTGAGTGATATTTGGGGTGTCCCTCAGACTGGTGAAGGTGGGGTGGCATCTGAGGGGAGGAGAGAGCTTGGGTCAAGGCTGAGATAGGCATGAGGGTGATAGGCATGTGCCTGAGGAAATTCCTAGGAGAATAAAGTCTTGGGTGCATGTAGTGGGCCTGGGTGTGACTTTGTACCCTCTCTGAGTGCAAATTCTCCTTTACCCACTCTAAAAGCTTGTCTATCCCTGGGCAGGCATGGTCCATCCTGTCCTTTGTAGAGCTGATTCTATGCCAAGCCATGTTTGAAGGGTAAGGGTCATTTCACCCTTTCCTAGTGGCCAGAAGGAAAGAAAGATGTGTCCTTGAATTCCTTCTCAGGCTTTTTGGTAGCCTTGGCTTTGAGAAGTCTCTATAATCCAGATTTGTTCAGGCTGCTGAGAACATAGCTTACCTATAGACCTGGGATGGGACTTCAGGGAAAGGGCTGTGGGCTTGGTGTCAGTGAGGGTGGGAATCAGCAGCACTGATGGAGGGGACACTTGGCACAGAGGTTCTCAGTGAGAACTGAATCTGCTATTTTTTCAAAAGTCATTTGAATTTCTAAACTTTGCTGAGGTTCCCCAGTAAGAAAATCCAGCAGCCCAAAGGACTTGCTGAGATTCCTATTAAAGTTAGTCTCCAGAAACCAACGGGCACATGATGTGGCCATAAGCTCACCAAGCAGTTGGGAAACAAGATGGCAATAGAATACCTCTTTTAAGTGTTTCAAAGGATTTGCACATCTATGCTCTTATTTTGTTGATTGATAACTGCCAACTATGTGAGGTGGATCTCTGCATCCTCATTTATGAATGAGAAGCTGCCCTACAGTCTCTTATGAGATCTATCAATGGCAGAACCATGACAGGAGTAGAGGCCTCAGCCCCTAGGTCAAGGTAGCTGATGGGAACGTTCTCTGAATTTGAGGGGTAAAAATCACAAAGATGAGCTTTTAAGGGACCTAAGTGGAGCAGAGGATTCTGGGTAATGATAGTGAACATCAGCTGGCACCTGGCCTGGCCTGGACGAGAATTCCAGTGTTAATGGCCTCTACCTCATTACCTGTCTCTCCCATTTCTCACCCTCAGAGAAAATCCAAGATCACTGCTTCCCGCAAGCTCATGCTGAAGGTGAGGCTGGGTGCAGCCTGGGGGATGTTCAGAGGGAGGCAGAGGGTGGCAGAGGACGGCAGTGCAGACTCTGAGACTTGTGGATGGTCAAGAGAGGGGAAAAGAGCAAGGATGATAAGCGGAAAAGGAAACATGGCCATTGCTGTAGCCAGTGCCAGGCTCAGGTGGTCGACAGGTGGGAACCTGGAACTTTGGATCCTGGTACCCACTTGATCCTGAGAGGAGATGGGGACCAGCCTCAGTGTGGGAGGTGGAGGGATTTGCTTTATTTTGCTAAGTGTTTCTCTCTTTGGAGCTCTGTGGACCCAAACAGATAACAAGTGGGTAAGAAATTTGAGGGAGAAGCAAGCTTTGGGACCCAGGATGCCAAGTGTGGTCACTCAGCATTTTCGTAGATGTGGCCTGCTTTTAGCCATGCCCATGGCCACACTGAACAGTGTCCTGGCCCAGCCTTGGGCCACCTTCCTGTCACTTCCTGAGGCTGAATGGGAAACACGAGGGCCTGGCCCCAGGCTCAAAGGGTTTGTCTTGTCCAGAGCCTGATGCTGGCCAAGGCCAAGGAATGCTGGGAGCAGGAGCATGAGGAGCGCGAGGCTGAGAAGGTGCGCTACCTGGCTGAGCGCATCCCCACGCTGCAGACCCGCGGCCTGTCCCTCAGCGACCTGCAGGTGAGCCTAGTGGGCTGGTGCTGGGATGGGTGCTCTAGGCAGGTGGGACCCCATGGGAGGAGCCTGGACTAACAAGGGCTCAAGCTCTGCACCTTGCAAGGCATTCTGTCCTTGTGTGGTCTTCTTTAATCTTCCCAACTGCCCAGGGAGGGTGACGTTAGAGCTCATTTAAAAATTTATTCCATTTTATTTATTTATTTATGACAAGGTTTTACTATGTTGCCCAGGCTTGCCTCAAATTTGTGGTCCTCTTACCCCAGCCTCCTGAATACCTGGGATTACAGATGTGCACCATCACACCTGGCCAGATCCCATCTTACAGGAGGGGAGGCAAGCCTCAAAGGGGATAAGAGGGCTTGCTGGGGCTGAGCCCTGGCTTCATGTCAGTTATTGGGGTGGCATGGAGCGGGGGCAGGGGGCAGAACTTGACAAGGCCCCTTCCTCCAAAGCCTTGTCCCTTCGTCCCCCAGAAATAGGTCTTAGTGTTTTGATTCTAAGGGTTCAGTTTCTTTCCTTCCTCCCTCCCTCCCTCCTTCTTTCCCTCCCTCCCTCCTTCCTTCCTTCCCTCACTCATTCCTTCCCTTCCTCCCTCACTCCTTCCTTCCCTCCTTTCCTCACTCCTTTCTTCCTTCCTTCCCTCCCTCCTTTCTTCCTTCCCTCCCTCTCTCCTTTCTTCCTTCCCTCCCTCCCTCCTTCCTTTCCTCCCTTCCTTCCTCCTTTCTTCCTTCCCTCCCTCCCTCCTTCCTTTCCTTCCTTCCTTCCTCCTTTCTTCCTTCCCTCCCTCCCTCCTTCCTTTCCTTCCTTCCTTCCTCCTTTCTTCCTTCCCTCCCTCCCTCCTTCCTTTCCTTCCTTCCTTCCTCCTTTCTTCCTTCCCTTCCTCCCTCTTTCCTTTCTTCTCTTCTTTCTTCCTTCCCTCCCTCCCTCCTTTCTTTCTTCCTTCTCTCCCTCCCTCCATTCCTCCCTCCTTTCTTCCTTCTTTTTTCCTTCTTTCCCTCCTTCTTTCTTTTTTTCTTTCTTTCTTTCTTTCCTGAGGAGAGAATCCAGGTACTTGCACATACTAGGCAACCAACCACTGAGCTACGTCCCCAGCCTTTTTCTATTTTAAGATAGGTTTCATTAAATTGCAGAGGCTGGCCTCTAACTTAGGAATCCTTCTGTTTCTGCTTCCCAAGAAACTGGGATTATAGGCATGTTCCAACATGCCCAACTTTTAATGTTTTAAAAACATTGGTGATTGTTTAAATACCACTGATTGCGGAGAAACGAGACTGGAAAGTAATACATACGCAAGTTGTAAATGGTTCTCTCCAGGTTGTGGCAATCACTAGTTATTTTTATTTTGTTATTTGTGTTTCATACCTAGTTTCAAAATTTCTACAATTAACTTATATTACTTTTATCATAAGAAAACAATTTTTTAAAAGAGAGAGGGACAGTGAGAGAGAGAGAGAGAACCAACTTTATTTAGTTTTTCATGTGGCTTTCGTTGCTCTGAGACTTCATTGTGTACATGGTGCTGGGGTTGGAACCGTGTCCTCGCGCGTGTGCCAATCAGGTGCCGTAATGGCTGAGCCACGGCTCCAGCCCCCAGAAAACTATTTTTAAAGAGAAGTACATAGAAAAAGGAGAACAAAGGGCTTTCGCTTGCAACTGTCACCCTCAGAGTGAAGAAGTTTATCAGCTTTCCTCCAGATCCCAGGACTTGCAAAGCAGCCAGGGAGAGGCCAAGGGCACTGGGCATGGAAGCAGAAAGGGGAGGCTGGGCGCGGCCCCTCTTCACGCCTGCCCCCTCCATCCCTTAGGACCTGTGTCGGGAGCTACATGCCAAGGTGGAGATGGTGGATGAGGAGCGATATGACATCGAGGCCAAATGCCTCCACAACACCAGGGAGGTGAGCCCAAGGCAGGGGAGGGGTGTGCCTGGGGTGGGAGAGGAGGGGTGGGCAGCCATGTGTCCCCTTCTTCCTCTGTCCCAGCCTCAGAGAGCTGGGGATGGGCAGGGAGGATAATCACATGAAAAACACAAACTTCTTCCCACCTGCCGCTTGGGCTCTTCAGAAGCCACCCCTTTATTCACCCACACAGGTAATCAGATACCTTGTAATGACATCTTACCTTTGTGAAGGGCTTTCATGTAGTTTAAAATCCTTTGATCCTCCCTATGTGCCTGTGGATAAAGTGGGGGTTATTATCTGCACCTTACAGAGGAAGACACTGAGGTTCAGAGAGGCTAAGAACTGGGGCCTGGTCACACAGTGGTGGACCTGGAGACTGTCTGTGCTGGTCGCTGACTTCCACTCTGGTGCTGAGTGCTCCTTCCGCACAGGGTGTGGGACCATCTGGACCCTGCTGCAGGGGAGTGGAAAGAGTGGATGAGGGCAGTGCTCCTGTGGGTGGAGTGGGCTGCTTCTGAACATCTGCCCCAGCAGGGAGGTGGGGAGCGTGGGGGCTCAGACCACATCCTTTCCACTTGTGCCCACCACGATGCTGACACTAAGCTCCCAAGAATTCCCTCCAGAGACCACGCCCTGGGAATCCCTCCTGGGGTCTAGGACAGCAGGAGTGTGGGGTGGGGTTCTACCTGCTGGACCAAGGAGGTGAGTTGCTTGAAGGGACAGGTTAGCAGGAACCGGGCTTCAGGAACAGGAAGAAGCAGCTCCAAACTCCAGACAGGGCATCCAAACCACGAGCCTGAGGCTACAGTGATGGGGTGGCCCGGGGACTCTCTGTGCAATGATTCATTCATTAATTCTTCTTCTTCTTCTTCTTCTTCTTCTTCTTCGAGAGAGAGAGAGAGAGAGAGAGAGAAAGAGAATTGATCTTTTATTTATTTTTTTTCATCTGGTCTTTGTTTCTCCAACACTTAGTTGTGCATGTGGTGCTGGGTTTGAACCTGGGTCCTTGCACATGCCAGGCAAGTGCTTAGACCTCTGAGCCACCACTCCAGTCTCTCATTCCTTTTTTTAACGTATGTGTGGTGGTGATTTGCAGAGGGATGGGTGGTTCTGAGTGCTAGAGGGTCTGGCCTTGAGGCTGGGGGATTTGGGTTGTGGCTATGGCTGGAACCCTAGCAGTCTGAGATCCTTTAGAAGGGAGACCCTGGCCAGCTCCCCCTCTAGTGAGCCTGGCCTCTCCTCACCTGCAGATTAAGGACTTGAAGTTGAAGGTGCTGGACCTCCGTGGGAAGTTCAAGCGCCCACCCCTGCGTCGGGTTCGTGTCTCGGCTGATGCCATGCTCCGGGCCCTGCTGGGCTCGAAGCACAAGGTGTCCATGGACCTGAGGGCCAACCTCAAGTCTGTAAAGAAGGAAGACACGGAGAAGGTGAGCCCTCTCTCAGAACCTTCCACCTTCTGCCCTACTAGACTTCATCTTCTGTGATAGGAGCTCCTGTTGGAAGCCAGTCAGAACATTCTAGAACTCACTAGGAGATCTGCGTCAGTACAAAGAGGACTTGCTTCCACCCTTCAGGCTGCTTCCAGCCTGGGACACAAGAAAAGTAGATTGAGGAATGAGTTGAAAATCTGCCCCCATCGTGAAGAGCATGTGGAGGCACCCTGGTGGGGAGACCACAGGCCCTGTTGCCAGTGGGAAGGACTCAGCTCTTCATCATGGGTTTAGGCACCCATGAGCTCAGGAATTAGAGAACGGGGTTCGGCCACTCTCTCAGCAACCAATCACTGAAAGGTGGCTGATCTCACAGTATATGTGCCCTGAACTAATAAGCCCTATCCAGAGCAAAGTTGGTAGAAACAGTCTCTGACCCAGTCAGCTTCATAAAGAGGAGAAATGGGCCAGGTAATGTGCTGATGGATTGCAGAATGAGTTGAATTAGTCAGGGCAGGTTCTGGGAAGAGGTGGCCTTAGCTGGAGGGCACCAGGCAGGAAGGTGGTATAGGGCCTGGAGGTAAGGTTGGCTTGTGGTACATCGGGGTGGGAACCAGCCCCATCACCCTGCCACATGATCACCCAGAATGCCCCATCCACACAGCCTCCTTCCTGTGGTACCTCAGTTTGACCCTCATCCTTCTGTCTGGCTGTCTTCACACACCTCGCCTGCTGGGCAGGGGTGTGGGGATTTCCTGTAATTTTGAGGCTGCCATCCAGTTTCTCTTGAGCTGGGGCAACTCTGGCTACCCCTCTAGGCTGATGAGTTTCTGACAAGTGTTGGTCTGCCCACAGGAACGGCCCGTGGAGGTGGGCGACTGGAGGAAGAACGTGGAGGCCATGTCTGGCATGGAAGGCCGGAAGAAGATGTTCGACGCTGCCAAGTCTCCGACTTCACAGTAGAGGTAGCTAGAGATGGGCTCCCCTCTTCTCTGGACCGCTGGAGTCTGAAGGGTACCAGGAGACTCCAGGATCAGGGCTGGGAGGTGGGGTTCAGTGTGTGCAGGGAGTGGAGCACCCCACACAGCACTTGAGCTTAGGTCTGCCTCTGCTGCGGGCCGTGTTGCTCCTGTCCTCTCTACAACAGAGGGTTATATCAGAGTCGTGGCTCTTGGATCGGCAGCATCCATATCACAGATAATTGGGCCTCATCCCTGACCTGCTGAGCTGGAAACTGACCTGCCCTCCTTGTGATTCTGAGGCTCGCATGAGTTTGAGAATGCTGGGTTAGATGATCCTTGAGGCCTCTCCCTCCAGCTCTGGCTTTCTGCGAAACTAAGCTTTTTAAATGCCTCCCAGTGATGCCCTTTCCCATGCATCCTGCAAAGTACCTGGCGCTCAGTCCCTGCTCCCAGGGAGGTGAAATTTAGAAAAGATAAGACTTCCCACTCCACAAAGAAATAACTGGAGGAACGGGGAAAAGCAGTAGCATGAGCCCATGCGAACCCTTGTGTGGGACTGTGAGAGCATGTGTAGAGGGCTGGTGGCCGCAGACGGCACGGCTCAGGGAAGGCTTCCTGGACAGAGCTGTTCTCTGATGAATGACAGGCGAGTGCTCATGAATGAAGGGGAGGGGCACACTGGGATGAGCAGCTGAGGCTTCACAGGAGACACTGTGGATGGTGATTTAGCCCAGGGTGTGCTAGAGAGAGGAAGCCTGGGGGTTGCATGTGCTGCAGGTAAATTAGGGCTTCCTAAGCAGCAGGTGTCACTGGGCACTAATGGCATCTGTCTCTTTGTCTTCACAGGTAGGCTTGTGCTGCTGCCCTCTGTGCACCTGCTTCAGGCTCCTTTCTCCAAGCCCGTTCTGTCTCTCTGCCCCACATCTGTCTGGAGCATTGCTCCTGCACTCTCCTCCCTCCAGCCTGCAGCTCTCCCGGAACCAGAGTGAAACACACACAGTGGGAGAGTAAGCCAGCAGAAGACCTCCCCGCAGTGAGGCCATCCTGTGGTGCAGGCGCGGGACAGCAGGGAGAGCCCCTTCCTGCAGCCCTGTGCAGCTTCCCTCCACTGCTGCTGTGACATGTAGTGTCTACTGGCATCATGGCCTCTCCATTAAAAATTCAGTTTCCTGGTCGTTTCTGTAGCTCTGATCACAGGTGCTCAGAAGAAAGGGAAGATGGGGAGTTTGTGAAGAGAGGGCTGGACCTCCCTGGAGGGATGCTCCAGGAACCATGCGCAAGATCAAAATTGGTGGTTGCCTGCTAAGGTCATCCTGGGTCCCCTTTTGTCCAGTCAAAGTAACATCATACTCTCAGTACCCAGGATGCTCTGCTCACTAGAGCCCTGACCTCTGAGAACAGACCTGGCCCCATCTGAGATTCCAGTCCTGAAGAGGGTCATCTCCAATCAGTTGCTTGCCCTGCCTGATCTCACAACCTCCTGCCTCTTCAAACCTGGATCCTTTGGCCCAGATCTGCCCTCTAGCCCGACCAGGAGGGAGGCCATGCAGTTTCAACATTGGCCACTAGGTGGATCCTTCCCTCGTCTCTGTCTTCCCTGTCCTCCCTGCCCTCCCCGCCATTGCTCTCCCCACCCTAGCAATGATTTTCCCTCACATTCCTGCACCAGGCATGTCCCTCAGAACTGATTCTTTCTCCAAAGTGGGGCAGCCGGTGGTGTGTCCTCTGCGTCAGGTCCTTTCTTCACCTAATATCTGGATGCAAAATCCCTGATTGGTGTAAGGCTGCTGGGAAGAAATGAGGGGCCCCCTCTGTCCCACACGTATGGAGGAAAGTGACTCCTAAGGAGTAGAGACCAAAGTTTTGGGCCAAAGTGCAGTTTGACTTTTCAGGGCTATGCCGTGATGTCTGGCTAAGCCTACAAGGAGTGGCTGGTCCCAGACATGGGGCCCTTTGGCATTTGCCTGCACCAGCACTGGTCCTAGAAGCTGAGTAGTCTGCACAGCCCTCCTACCCTCCCCTCATGATGCCCTGCTCTACCCTCTGATCCCAGCATATTATCTGTCATAAATGCCAGAGGCTGGTGCAAAGTGCAGTGCCAGCCACCTTGGGGCATGGTCTGGCCCCCGGCCTGCTCAACCTGCCCTCCCGATCCAGGGTCACTGCAGTGGAGACCAGCAACTGGGATGCAGTAGGGGAGGCAGCAGTTTGTGTGGGGCTCATGTTACAAACAGGTCAGCGGGCAGAGAGGCAGACGTGTGCAGAGAACACACCTTCCACCATGCACACAAGCCCTCAGGCAGACACACCCAGTCACACACGCAGCTGAAGAACCTGACAGGGCTGGTCTGAGGCACAGAGCATGAGATTAGGTTTCGTGCCTGGGCAGCCACAGAAACCCACCCTTCTCTGCCTCACAGGGCTGCTCCTGGCTGGCCTTGCTCCAAAGCATGTCTTTGTGTTTTGTCTCTTCCCAGCCCATCAATAGAGCCTGACCCCAAGATCTAGAGAAGAATCTCAGTCTGCCAGTCCACTATTAACCTGGGACCCTGGCAGATTGGGGTCTCCACCCTAATCTGTAGAGGAGGAAGAACAGCTCTGACTCAAAGCAAACACGGAGGGCCCAGTGTGGTGGTGCATGCCTGCAATCCCAGATACTCAGGTAGCTGAAGCAGGAGGATCACAAGTTTGAGGCCAGCCTGGGCAACTTAAGGGAGGTCCTGTCTCAAAATAAATAAAAAGAACTGGAGATGTAGATCAGGGTTGATATGTAAATACTGTGAGCAGAGGACCCCTGGGAGGAGAGGAGTGGGTGGGATCCTCAATATACCCAAGGACAGAGGGCCCACTCCAAGGACGCTTGGACATCATCAGGTCCTTCCTTCTGCTTCCAGACTGGACCTGCCATACCTAATCCATCTCCTTGAGGATAGATAAGAGCAAAGGCGGGTGCAGACATTTGCTTCCTGAGCAGAAATCAACAAATGCAGTGCCACTGGGCTTCCGGGAAGGGACAGGGCTCTGTGCAGGACTCCACAGCTATAACCAGGAAGGCATGGTCACAGGTGGGTCCTCTCTCCATGGAGAACCCTCTTGACCCTGCCTGGTCACAGGGACACTGAGGCACAATCACACAGCACATGGTGGGGGTGGGATTTAATCCAAGAAGTCTGTCAGAATCCATCTTTGTATCCACTACTTCAATAGTAGTATTGCAATAACAATAATAAAGACATTATGTTGAATGGCTAAGGGAATTATATTACGTTCTCCTGGAGCCTAAATAGATACCATTATCTCACATTTCCAGGGCAGAAGTGGAGTCTTGCAGGGTTTATGAATGTTACTCTAAGTTGCAGAGTTTGACAATTGCAGACTGCAGATTGGAACCCAGGTTCCAACAGAGCTCAATCGGCCTTAGGAGGGACATAGCTGGGAACAGGGGCCCTGCATATGTGCTGGGGGAGTTCCCATATCCCCACCAAAGGGGGAAACATTTGAGTGAGGTGCATGGGACACCCAAATGTGCAGAGGTAGGTTCTCCCCCAAAGCAGGGCATGAGTGGAGGCCTGGGGTGTGTCTTGCTGGATGTCACTTGAGAACCAACAAACAACAGCGGGGTGGGTACCCCTCTTCCACAGCTGGAGATGGACCTGGGGCTCCTCCCTCCTTGTTAGGAACAACCAAGCCGAGAGGCCATTTGCTGCCCTGGAGTGTCAGGAGATCAGCTGCTGACCCCCTTCCCTTAGAGGTGCTCCACCCCCATGGGGCACAGAGCCTGAGCCTAGCTGTGTGTGTCTGGAGCCCACTTAGTGGCAAGCATGCTCGGGGCAGGGCCTGTGCACTCAGGGCGGCTGGGGATAAAGTGCCTTGTTGAAGGGGGGGGGCAAGTTAAACATTAGCCACAATGGCCCCCCACGAAGTGAGTCACACTCCCACTGGGCTCTGGGCTGGGCAGCCAGGGGGGCAGTTTCGTTCCAGGTGGGTGACCAAGCTGCTGAAGCCTGGGACAGGTTCCTGGGACCGATGCAGATGGCAACTTCCTCTCCTGACCCCATCAGGGCTCTCTCTTTCCTCAAAACTCCCCAGTGCTTGCCAGCTGCAGGTCTTCCCCGGCAGGGGAGGCAGGCAGATTCTCTACTTCCAGAACATGCTCCTAAGCTGGCATGTGGGTCTCCAAGGCCAAGGCTGAGCAGGGTGGCTTTAGAACCTTGTGGCACAAAGCCTGCAGTTTTCTGGGGCCTGGAGAGGGAAAGTGACTTGCTCAATGTCAGAGACCTAAACAGGGCTAGGACAGGGGGTCACCAGACTCCCAGTCTATCTCAGAAAACAGGATGTGGGCAAGCTTTGATCTCCCATGCTGAGGCTGAGGCCTGGGGACCTGCACAGCCTCCCCACCTCTAGTCCTGATTCAGCACCCTATCTGGCTCCAGTGCCTGCAAGTGGCCATGCTTATTGGCAGGCACAGGCTGGGAAAGCCTGGTCTTCTGCTGAGGATTCAGAAGAGGCATGGTCTCCCCTGGGTGCCCTGGCAGGTGTTCCAACCTGGAGCCACTGGGGGAGGAGTGGGAGATCTCCTGTGCCTGCTAAGGGATGGTGTGAGCTGGTAGGTGTGGGCATGCACAAGGAGGTGGCCAGTGGGTGTGTCAGTGGGATGGACACTTGTGTGGCCTTGTACTAGTGTTTCTCTTGTCCTTCCTCCTACCTGGATCTTTGTGACCCAAGTCTCAGCAGCTCCACCCTACAATGAGGAAAGCCGGGGCCCAATGCTATGTGAGGTTTTCAGTGGAAAGGGCTCAGCTTAGTTCTGAAAGTGTGCATGCTTCCATTTTATTTATTAAAATAACCTTTACTTATGGGGTGAGAGGACAGTAGGTGGTAGCTGTTGTTTTCAAATGTTCTTAATTCACAAAATAAAATGATAGAAACACCCTTTCAATATTCATATTTTAAAAATATTATAGGTTTCTAAACACCAAAACCCAGGGGGCAGCAGTCCTGGATTTTTGGAGGTGTGGGTCTTATATGTCATGTTCTCAACTCCTCTTCCTCCCAGAGTGCCACAGGCATGGCAGTCACTGTGGGGAGCTGTAGAATGGAGCCAGAACTGAAATGTCACAGTGTGACATCCAAGTCAGCTGGTCAGGGCAGGGGATCCCCCAGATTTCCTCTCTGACCTGGCTGGAAAAGAAGCTGCCCTATAAGTTTTGCATTTGGGGGATTCCAAGCCAGAACTGTCCTGGGGCCCCTCAGGACCTCAGGGGAGAGAGGAGAGAGGTGATCCTTCCCCCAGTTCTGGCTGGGAAATGGTGAAAACCCCCAGCCCCTGACCCGGGAATTCCCAGCTGTGATAAGCCCTGCCTTGGACTCTCCCTGGAGGAAGTGACCATGTCGTGTGCTTCCATTTTAAATATCTGCAGTTATTTAAAGAATTATAAAATGAGCACCCCCGTGCAAACCCTCCATTTTAAGAGCTAAGATGTTGCAGCCTCGATGCCTGTCTATGAAGGGAAACATGGTCCTAAGTTTCATGTTTATGTTTACAGGAGCCGCTTTCCTGGTCCATGGTTTCACTTTCTGTGGTTCCTACTACCTGTGGTCATCTCTGGTTCAAAAATGTTACATAGAAAATCCCAGAAATGGACAATTCATAAATTTTAAAGCGCACACTATTCCAAGTGGGGTGATGAAGCCTTGTGCCATCCTGTCCTGGGCATGACTCATCCCTTTGTCCAGTCCCACTGTGAATGCTTCTCCTGGTTAGTCACTTAGCCACCTCCGTTATCAGAGCAACTGTGCCACATCGCAAGTCTGTGTTCAAGTAGCTCTTGTTTTACTTAATAATGGCCCCCAAGAGAGCAGTGATGCCGGCATCTTTGCCATTGTTAGAATCATTCTATTTTATTGTTAGTTTTTATTTTTATTTTTCGGTGCTGGGGAATGAACCCAGCGGCTTTATTCTAAGCACTTGGCTCTATCACCAAGCTATACCTCCAGTCCCTTTATTATCAGTTACTGTGGTTGATATCTTTATTGTACTTTCTTCATTTATAAATTAAAAATATATATTTTATATATACATGTATATAATTTAGTGTTTCTACAGCTTGGTGCTATCTGCAGTTGTTTTAGGATGTATCTCTTGAGGGTAAGGGGTGGTGCTACTGGATGGTTATCTGGTTCTCTTTGTAACATTTCTACATGCTTATGAAACCCTAATCAGCACATTGCTTAGTTTTCATCTTTTCAGAAAACTTGATCTTAATAAAATTTTTTTATGTATACACATGCATTTCCCCTTTAACACTAAGTTTGTAAATTCATCCCTATTAATCACTATAGTTCATTTGCTCTCACTTCCACGAAACAATGAAAACGCCATCATTTCTTCCTTCATTTTCTTGCTGATGGATGGTTGGGGGGATGAACATTTGTGCACTACCAGTGGTAGATACCGCTTTGAGTATTCGTGAGCCTTGCTTCTGATGGGCACGTCTAACAGTTTCTCTCAACACAAGTGCAATTGCTGGTAGACAAGAATGACATTGTCACTTTTGCTAGGTCGTACCACTTCCAATCCATGTGTAACCCTGATGCTCCCATCCTAGAGGCCAAGGGTCCTGGATTCTTAGATTCCTCTCACTTCAGCTTCCCCTGACTCCGTTTTTAAACATCCCCCTTGGTGGAGGCTCTCGGGCCATCCAAGTTTTCTCATTATTCCCCAATCCAGTTAGTGTAATTCTCCAGACCTTTATTGGGACCACCCATGTCAGGCATAGTGCAGAGGGGAGACTGAGGTGAATTAAGACCTGCTTTTCCTCTCAACACACACACAAGAGGCTCAAGGAACCAACATGAGGGTACAGATTACCAACCTCCCTGACACAGAGTCACTTCCTTCTCCTTCCTACTTGATATTTCCCCTTGGGTGCTTTGGAAAACACAATGTAAAATGGTCTCCTGAGCTCCCACATCAACATCCAATCCTCCATTGGACAGCTCCATCTAGCTATCTTCAGGGACCTTCCAATGGGTAGAGAGACCAGAGATGGTGCTATTCATCTTCCAAGCACCCTGCCCAACAAAGAATCATCAGGCCCCCAAATCAGTAATAGGTAAAATAGTAATAGGTAGAGGAATCCTTGGTAGTCTATGGTTTATAGTCACCCTCCTCCCTAACTCTCCTCCCCAAACCGTGTCACATCAGTGGCATTGTATTCACCCAGTCCCTCAAACCAGAGAGGAGAGTCACCAGCCATAGGCATCAACTCCATCCTGAGAATTCATTCTTTCAAAGCTCTTGCCAACACCTACTCCTCCCCTCCTCCTGGAGGCCCTTACTCCAGCCTTCTTCATTTCTTTTGTGGGCTATAAAAATATCCCTCCAAGTATGTAAGTGTGTATGTGTGTTTGCACACACACACTAGCATGTGTGCCTTCATCACTAGACTGAGAATGTCTTAAGATCAGGAGCTGAATGCTCATTATCCACACTGAATGTCAAAGTCACTTGTTGATTATAGTAGGTGGAATTATGTCCCCTGAAAAGATGTGTTTAATTCATAAACCCTGCTACTTATGAATGTGATTTATTTGGAATTATTTGCAGGAACAACCAAGTTAAAATGAGGTCAGATAGGATTAGGGCTGGGCCTAATCTTGTAAGAAGAGGGAAACTTGGACACAGACACAAAGACTCACAGAGAATGCCATGTGACAATGGAGGTGAAAACTGGAGTCATGCAGCTGGAAACCAAGCAACTCCCAAGAATCACCAGCAACCACCAGAAGCCAGGAGGAAGCAAAGCAGGGTTCTCCCTAGGGCTTTGGAGGGATCATAGCTCTGCCAACACCATGACCTCAAACTTCCAGGCTTTAGAACTGCAAGAGAATAAATTCCTGTTGTTTAAAGCCATCCCTTTGTGGCACTTTGTTACAGCAGCCCTTGGAAACTAAGATACTGACCCTGCACAAAGCATTGTGCCTGGCACACAGGAAGTGCCTGGTATGTACACAGTGCCACCCGCAAGGAACTTTTTGGGCAATTACACATATGCGATTGCTTGTTGAGTTGTCTGCATACCAACCTTTCATGATTTAGGGGTTTTTTTTGTTTTGTTTTGTTTTTCTTTTTCAAGAAATAAGGAGGGAGAGAGAGTGAGATGGAATCAATTTTATTTAGTTTTTCATGTGGCTTTCATTACTTGGTCAATTTGTTGTGAACATTGTGCTGGGGTTTGATCTGGTGCCCCCGCACATGCCAGGCAAGCGCTGTAACCCCTGAGCCACTGTTCTAGCCCCCATGTTTCAGGTTTTTATATTCCTAGGGAGGGTATTGGATTTTGGGCTTTAAGATACATTACCATCTCCTAGCTTTGTTAAGTGTTCCTGGCAGGGTCAGACTTCAAATAACTAGGATGCTTTTCATCCTATATTGAAGTGCCACCACTGACCAATCATAGGGATATTATTCACTATGTCATCAGGGAGACAGAGTTTGCCTGGGTCATGTTCAGCCCGGGGTCAGCATTTCCAAGGACATTGACTATTGCCAATCCCTCCATCCCTGAAAGTGCAAACAGTTCAGGGTCCTGTCTTGTCCTCTGCTCAGAACTCTGTGGTCTTGACAATGTTCGTGCTGCTCACTCCAGTGTCACTAGCAGGGAACTCATTTGAGTTGAGGCCGCGGGGCTCCTGCAGCATGTCTGTCAGCAGAAAGAACTGGTCGGCGCTGTCCAGGTGAGCGCAGCCGCAGGCGGGAGGGGAAGCAAAGCAAGGAATCATTATTCCCACTTCACAGGAAGTGGAGGAAACTGGGGCAATCTCCCCCAATCGGGTAACTCATAAATGGCACAATGAAAGCTCAAAGCCAAGTCTCCAGGCTCCCAGGCCAGCACTCACTCTCTGCCTCCCTCCTTACCTCCTATGCAAGAGGAGAGGCACTTTGGGAAGGAGGCACCTCAGGCAGCCTATATGTGTGCGCCTGGTGCTCGGTGCTCAGCAGCGGGTTGTCCTTCACATCGGAGGGCATGGTAGGGTCCACCAGCCCTGGGTTGGCACTGAGAGGCAGAGGCTGGGCAGCAAGGCCCAGGAGACAGCTGGCAGTTCCAGCTCACCCCTATCGTTTCCTTCTGTGCAGAGCCTGAGACCCCTTCCTCTCAGAGCAGGATCTGCAGAAGCTACTACGGCTGACCCTGCACTCCTGATCCCTCAGGGAAGATGAGATTCCCCATCTCAGCACCTGATCCTCTCAGCCTCTCCTGCAGGTTCCTGGATGGGAAGCACCTGGCATTGCACAGGCCCAGAGGGGCACCTGGACAGGGAGCGTTGGCAAATGAGCAGCCTCAGCTTGCTCCAGAACTGTAGCCCTACTGTGCTCCCTCTCCTTGTCGGGGAGCAGAGTTGAGCTTCCTCAGTGCTGTCACACACCCTGCCCCTGCAGCCCACAGTAGGGTATCAGAGCGTAAGGACGATCCTTTGACACATTTGGGTTTTCAGCGATGTGGGTACCCAAATGTTTGCGGATTTGAGCCAAGAGTCTCCTTTCAGGAGGGGCCGGCTTCCCTAGCGTGTGTTTTGTACGCCACCAGAGCAGGCAGATCTTGCCCGGTGGCCGCAGGGTGTTAGGAGCGGGAGGGGCCCGAGGCGGTGCTGGATTAAGGTACCTGCTCCAGCGTTTCGGCTCGGCTTCCGGCTCCTGGGTCTCTCCAGGTTAAGTCGATTTCCAGGCAGGGAGCTCAGCCTGACCCCGATCTCCGGGTCCCCGTCCCCCCCCCCCCCCCCCCCCCCCCCCCCCCCCCCCCCCCCCCCCCCCCCCCCCCCCCCCCCCCCCCCCCCCCCCCCCGCCCCACTCCTTGGTACTCCGGACCGCGACACTGCAAGAGGCGGCCCAGCGCCAAGCTGGTCCGACTGGTTCTGAGCAGGAAGTCTCCCGCCCTCGCCCCGGGCAGCCGAGCAGCCCCGCGCTAGCCCGGGCGCCGCCGGTGAGCCCGCGGCCGGTCGGACAGTCCACCCAGCGCTCGCCGCCGCGCGGCCAGGCTGGCCCGGCGGAGATCAATGCGGCTTTGTCTGGGACGCCCACACCCCAGAGGCCGCTCCCGGGTCGGCAAATTGGAGCGCGGCGCGCGGGGCGCGAGCGCGGGTGAGATAAGCGGCCATGTGATCCTACCTGGGCGCGGGGGAGGGGCGCGCAGGTGAGGCGCGGCGCGGCGCCCAGCAGCCAGCACCCAGCAGCCAGCAGCACGCACGCGGCGGCCGCGGGGCTCCTGCAGCATGTCTGTCAGCAGAAAGAACTGGTCGGCGCTGTCCAGGTGAGCGCAGCCGCAGGCGGGAGGGGAGCAGGGCCAGGCGGGGCTGTGGTCAGCTGCACACCTTTGGATCTCCTGTCCCTGGTCATCGGTTTCCTCCCCGCCCTGGGATCCTGGCCCTGAGGCTGGTTCCAGATCCTGCAGCTCCTCGGGGAGGACAGAATTGGGGCCAAACTCGTGATTCCTTAGGTGACAGGGTGGCATTCTTACTACTCTGCAACTTCCCATCCTCTCCTTGGGGCTGAGGCTCCCAACGGGGTACTTGGTGAAGGTTGGTCCCCAGACTGGACAGCTCCAGGGTTTGTTTTTCACACCCCTTCGGCCACCTGTGGGGTAAAAAGAACTTTTTAGGGGAGTAGGAAGGGTTCAGGAGTTACCCCCAAGCATCCTTCCAGAGAGAAGCCCCCTTTGCTGCTCCTTGCTTGGAAGAGGGAATAGGGGTGGCCTTACCTAAGCAGCATGGTGAACTCTGAAGAGGATCAGAAAGAAACAGATCACTTCCTCCTCCACCAAGAGAGGCTCAAATTCTGAGTATGGCATTTTGGAGGGACAAATGGGCCAGGGGTTTTCAAGATGATTCCTAACCCATCTTAGTTTAAGAACTCCTTCCAAAGAGTTGGAGATTATGTTTTTTTTTTTTTTTAAAGAAAGAGGGACAGTGTGAGAGAGAAAGACAATCAATTCTATTTATATGCCACTTCATTGTGTACATGGTGCTGGGGTTTGAACTCGCAAACTTGCGCATGCCAGGCAAGAGCCCTAACCACTGAGCAACCGCTCCAGTCCAGGGATTGAGTATCTTACTCCTGCTTGCTGCACTTCCTGTCGGGGTTCCAGAAGTCCAGGAAGGGCTGGTGTCCAGGAGGCCACCCCTTCATTGTGGTTAGTACTTTCTCTTGGAGCTGTCCTCCGCCCCTCTCCAGAATGTTGGAATGAGCATATTTAGCTCCTCATTCTCACACTGGGCACCCCCCCCCCTTTCAAAACACACACACACACTCACACTTTTTCTTAAGGAAAAAACTGAGGCTCATGCAATAGCCCAGAGCTGGAACCTTACCACTTTCATTTTTTTTTAGGCTCTAGCAAGGTAGAAATTGGCCTCTTGTCTCATTCCAGGTGAGCCTTTGGGGCTTCAGACCTTTCAAGACGTTAGGACAATCTCTGCAGGTGGAGCCCAGCACCCTCCAGGAGTTTAGGTGCCACAGGCCTTCCTCATGAAGGCATCTTTCACGCATTTTCCAGTACTTTAGGATCTCCTCCTCTCTCCTCTCGCCCTCCCTGAAGGCCTTCAGAGAGTTTCCAGTGTTTCAGACTGAACTTCCCCCAGCAGCTCATCCTCCTGGGCTGGAGAGATGGTGGCAGGGAGCACCTCCCCAGATTCTCAGGACCTTACACTGCTCTGAACTTAGTTGCCCAGTAAATCCCAGTGCAGAGAAGCCTATGGGGTCTAAAGAGGGGAAAAGGTAAGCCCCAAGAATGGAGGGGACCCAGTGCTCTGGAAAAGGAACCCAGGCTGCTAAAGAGGCTGGACACACCCCAGGGAAGGTTTGTGCTAAAGGTGGGGCCATGGGTCAAGGCTTTGGACTCTGTTTGTGGGTCAGTGTGCATGGGGTTGATGTGGGAGTGTCTTCGCTTCTGGGTGTGGGCATAACTGTACCAATGAATATATGCTTGGAAGTGTGTGTGTGGCCGTATGTGTGGGCGAGCAGGTTTATGGCTTATGTAGTGATGAGATGTGTGTGTAGGCAGTGGCTTTTTTGTATTACTGAGTTCAGAATTTGCAAGTCCAGGTTTGTTCAGTTTAAATGTTCATTGAAGACCTCAGTACTGTGCATTGGGTTAAAAGTACAATACATCCTCAGAAGCTCAGTCTGGTGGGGTGTGTGGGATTTGTTTCTGAGAGCACACCCGGCTATGCATGGGGTGTGCTTCTATGTATGTGTGTGGGGCAGCTGGGCAATAGAACTTTTAAACTGGGACCAAGGTCTGGTCTTAGCTTTTCCACTGCTCAGATGGTCCTGGATTCATGTAGATGCAGGAGTGATACCAAGTCCACATGGGATGTCCTGGTTCAGTGACAGGGAAGCCCTAGAGAACCAGTCCTTCCATGGGAGCCCCTGGCCTGCCCTGCCCGCCCAGCCCTAGCCCTCAGAGCCCTGTGGGCAGACACAGCTGCTGCCAACAGTTACCCTGATGAGGCACCTGGAGCAGAGGACAGCTCCTGCTCTGCTCCTCCACTGAGAAACAAGCCTCAGCGGGCCAGCAGGAAAGGGCTGTGAGTCACTGTCAACTGAGCCTCCCAGGCTGGGGAGGACTATGCTGAGGGTGGGGTGAGTATGGCCCCAGAGTCCTGGTGGGGAGCTGAGGGCCAGCCTGCAGCCTGTCCTTGGCAGTAAGTAGAAATTCAGATGCTCCAACCCTGGGATGGGGGCAGTGGTGAGCTGGCTGGCTGGCCGCCCTGGTCAGCAGCTTTGTCCTTTCCTCCCTGGGCTGACCTGGTGACCTGTGGGGCTAGGCCAGGCCTGTCTGCAGGGGGTGAGGAGTGGATCTGGGAGTGCCTGGGACTAAGCAGCCACTGGTTAATCATTTCCCTGCCCAGGCCTTAAGCAGCCCTCCCATCTGCAAGTGCTTCCCTGGGTCCTTCTGGCACCTCTCCCTAGATTATCTGGGGACCTCAGACCACCCACAGTGACCCCTCAGTATGTGGAAGGGGAGCCTGAGTTCTGCCCATTCCAAGGTGAAGATTGGTCCAAGGTCATAGTCGAGCCTGGGGTTTTCCCTCTGTTCTTCCCTTCCCCATCCCCTGCTTCTTGAGCCCCAGGCTCAGCAAATACTTCTGGGAGAGCCTTCACATCCTCTCCCACTTTAACCAGAGAAACTGAGGCTTGTTCTGCCAAAGAATAGGCTTCTATATGTGATTCAATTTGGGGAAATAGGTTCTACTGCTAAACGTAACATTTAACAGCCACTACACTTAATCCCCTGGAATACTTGCTGCAGAATAAATGGAAATCAGACGTTAATAAACCTCTCCAGGGGTGTGGTCAAGGTGAGCTCTTCAGTGAGCACCAAGGAGGGAGGAATGACTTTGGCATCACGTAAGAGATAGAGATAACCCCCATCCCGGAAAGATGGAGTTGGTGAAGTCAGGGATAGGGCGGGTGTGTGTCCCTGATGAAGCCCGCAAGGTGGAGGGAAGGTTTATGGAGAGGGAGGAAGATGTGGGGCAGCTGCCCAGGGCTAGGGCATTAGCTAGCAAGAGTAACTGGCACTCCCTAGCTGCAGGAGCCTGCAGTTTCCACCCAGGGTCTGGCTCTGGGGCTCAAAGGTCACTGGGTTTCCCCAAACCTCTACCCTCCCAGACTGCTTCCTGAGCTCCAACCTGTCCTAGAATGGAAAATCCCAAACCTTCAGGGGCCCCTGAGGGCTCCCTTGCACCTTACCCTGAATGTTCAGCTGCTGAGGTGTTCCCCAACTCTGGGTTTAGGACCAGCCCTTCCAGAACTTCCTTTTCTAGCAGTTGGTATCATGGTTAAGGGCATGAGGTTTTGGGAGGCTGACTTAGATTGGAGTCTTGGTCTCTTCTTTTTATTAGCTGTGTTTTCTTCAGAAACTTATTAACCCCTCTAAGCCTGTTTCCTCATATGCAGAATAGGGCTGGCACCCCTTTGCCTCACAGGGTTATAAGGATTAATATCAACCGTATTTGTTTATTTAAGTATTTTAGAATACTTAATGCCTGGCATTGTGGTAAGCAATTTTTTAGTGTTACCACTTTTTCCTTTATTATTTTATTGATTGATTGATTTCTTTTTTTCCATATTAAGCATGAAACACTGTTCTAGGCAACTTTATTATTGGGTTCTTAGCAGCTACACCTCCTGGAGACTGGCCTTTACCCTCTGTCCTTTCAATTTCTGTCCATTTCCTCATCTTTAGAGGCCAATGATCTTTGCTTATTGGTGATAACATTCCTCTCTCAGGGTGGGGCGGTGCAGAAGGGCCTCTTATTTTGCCAGATGTTGGGGACTTGAAGGAAGCCCCGTGATTCTTGAGCCACAGGGGTGGTGGACATATCACTTTGGGTGAGCTGTGGGGTCTTGGGAACACTCAAGGACACCTGGCCCTCATCTCCTACAGCCCAGCCCTGGACCAGCCTGGGCAGTGAGTCACTTCTGAAGAGACCAGGCTCAGACCGATCACACACCATATAGGGGCTCCACTGATGGATAAACAAACACATGGCTTCCCCCAGGGCTGAGAACAGTGTGTGGGAACTGGGTTGCTCAGGACGGAGGAATCCTGGTGGCCAGCCCAGCCCTGCTGTGGGTGTGGTCAGGGGAGAGAGCTTCTGCCTGTGTGGGTCACTTTCCTCTGTATGCGGATGCCTCTTTGGAGGGCAAGAGCTGTTCCCAAACTAGGGAAGGGGCAGGGGTGCATCCAGAGAAGGAGAGGGGAGATGGCCTCAGACATAAGCCAGTGGCTGGTAAGAGACTATCAGCTTGTGTGTAGTGAACAGATGAAGGAGCAACCTGCAAATTCGCAGAGCTCACGGGGCTTGTGTGAAGGCCCAGGGGAATCCTCTACATGCACAGTGAGGTGGAGCACAGGTGGGACTGGTGACAGCAGAATTGAGGTGCTCACCAAAGAGCCGCCCTGGTGGCCGAATTGGGAGGACCTGGAGAGTTCTCTTCCAAGGCAGCCCCTTTCCCATGGTGGGATGTACAGATAGATTATCCCCTCACTACGCAGAGAGATGGATGGATTGCTCTTGAGGGGTTCAGGATTTGTACCCCACTCGTGTGCTGTTCTGGGTGGATGCAGACGTTTGGCGATTGCTGGAAGCTGATGCTTACACTTTTCTTTCACGTTGTTGGCCCCTGTTGGGTGATCGTGTTGGAGGCTAGAGGGTCTCCATGGCCCTCTGCTCTGCCCTTGCCTGGCTGTCCAGTTTCCCTGTGGTTTGCTGTGAGGCCCTGGCTTGCCCTCCTTCCCTGATATCCCACGGCTCCCCTTAGGATTCTGCACTTTCTGTGCCACCAGAGGGGCTCCCTGGCTCCTCGTGACCCAGGTCTCTCGGAGAGAGCTTTCACCCAAGTGCCTTCTCTCTCATCCTTACCTTTCCCATGTCCTCATGACTCCTAGCCCATGTCATTGTGTTCGTGGGCTTGTTTCCTTGTTCACAGTCCACCTCGCCCTCCTTGTCCTCTGTTAAGGGGAAGATCCTATTGGTCTCATTCCCTGCTATATTCCACTTCCTGGAATCATGCCTGGGATATAAGTGCTCGAAAAAATATTTACTTAGCAAGGTGGGCTCTATAAACATGAAGCTGAACCTGGCAGAAAAGCGGAGCTGTTGTGTGGTTTGTGAAAACTGAAGATGAGCCAAGGAAGTAACTTGCCCAGGGGCAGGAGGACTGGACACCAGGCCCCTGGTCCTACCTTGGGAAGACTCCTGAGGAATATCTTCTTCAGGAGACCTGTAGGTGCACCTTAGATGCAATTCAGTATATGAAATTTGTGGGTTTGCATGATTTACAGTTTTTGGTATTTTTTCCCCCGAAATCAGTCTTAAATCAAGACTTGATTGCATTTCAGGAGCAGAGTGGCTGGGAGAGCTAAAGAGACCTGAGAGTTTGGCACTGGCAGCAGCAAGGAGAGACTTTATAGTCATTGCTGTAGCTCAGGGCAAATTCCAGAACCTTCTGATCTGAGCCCCAAAGAGCATGCGCTGGGGCTGTCATGGGGAAGGGCCAGGGAATGCTCAGCCCATCTGATATTCACAGCCTGCTCAAATCCTCCTGCCTCTCTGGGTGAAGCACAGCATCCTGTCCCCCAAATCCCCCATACCTTTGAATTTCCCAGCTTGTTCAGTGCTCCCCTTCTGCCTGGGTTGCCTGTTTTCCCTTATTTGTCACCCTTATTGAAATCTTGTTCACCTTTTGAGCGTAGGTTCAGTTCCTTCTGTGAACCTTTGCTGATGATATTGGTCTGTAGCGATCACTTTATTTCTCTGCAGAACAATTTCTGTACTTTGGTTGGAAGGATTATTGGTGGACACATTTCTAGACCGCTGGTTTCTCCAGGGTGGAGACCCTGCCATGTTCTCTGATCCCCACAGTTCCTGACATGGTGCTGGCCCATTGCAGTTGCTTACACTATTGCTTTGCTTTTTGGTTGGATTGCAAAGACAGGTGGATGGAAGGGAGGATGGACCGGAGGAGAGGTGGGTGGGTGGATGGTAGGACCAGTCCGCAAGATAATGGAAATGGGCAAGAGACGAGGTAGATGGCTATTTGGATTGACAGTTGGCTGGCTAGATTAGTGGGGGCTGGTTGGCTGGTTGTGAGAGTGCCTGTTTTGTCCCATGAGTGAAAGGTAACATGATATGGGAACCAAATTAGGGTCCCTTTGCTCTCCAGGCAAAGGGGAGTTCTGAAAGATGGGAGAGGTTAAAAGTGCTCCTGGGAGCTCAAGGTACAGGAGAGTCTTTTCCAGGTGTAAATGGTCTTATTTGTGAATCTGTCCCTGCCCCCATCACTAAAGGGTAAGAAATTTTATGGGGAATTGGACAGCTCTGAGGAAATTCCCCTGTGATTATCCATTGAAGGGTATTATGTAATAATTTCAGGAGTGAAAAGAGGAACGTGTCAAGTTCATCTGCTCCCTTCAGGCAGAACCATGCCCACCTTTCCCCGTTCCTAGTCACCCCAGAGAGGAAGGTCCCACATTTTTCACTCTGGAGTCCAGAGAAAACGTTAGCAAAGTGGTTCTCATTTGGGTTGATTTTTGACCCCCAGGGGTGAAATTGGTAGTACCAATATTAATATTTGGCAACATTGGGAAACTTGATGGTCACAACTGGGAAATGTTGGGACTGGAGTGGTGGCTCAACAGTTGGAGCCCTTGCCTGGCATGCACAAGGGCCTGGGTTCAAACCCCAGCACCGCATGCACAACTAAGTGTTGGAGATACACAGGCCAGATGCAAAAATAAATAAAATTGACTCTCTCTGTCTTTCTTACTCTCTCCCTCTTTCTCTCTTAAAAAAAAGAAAAACTGGGATATGTTTCCGTAGCTAAACATCCTATAAACTAGGAGCCAAGCATAGAGCTTCATGCCTGTAATTCTGGCTACTTGGGAGGTAGAGGCAGGAGGATGGCAAATTTGAGGTCAATTTAGGAAGACTTTGTCTTAATAACAAAAGGGCTGGTAATGTTGCACAGTGGTAGAGTACCCCTGTGTTTAATCCACAATACTGTCAACAACAAACAAAAATCCTATAATTTAGAACAGTGCAAACACATGAAATTATCTGGCCAAAATGCCAATGGTGCTGAGGAGGAGAAACCCTGGTCTAACCCAAATCCCTGAAGCTTTTGTAGAAATTTAGTGTAATAGGAATTGCATTGAAAATTTTAAAAATTTCAAGTAGTCACATTAAAGTAAAAGGAAAGAGGCAAAATAATTTTAGTAATATATCACATTTATTCCATGATATCCTAATATTTCAATGCATAATCAGTATATAAAATTCTTTTTTTTTTTTTTAATTGAGAGGCAGTCTTGCTGTGTTGCCTAGGCTGGCCTGGAACTCCTAGGCTCATGTGATCCTCCTGCCTCAGCCTCCCAAGTACCTGGGACTACAGGCAGGTGCTACCATACCCAGCTGTGCAAATCTTAATGAGTGATTTTATATTTTGTTTTTCATCCTGGGTCTCTGAAATCTAGCATGGCTCTGTTCTGACCATCTACACTGCCACTTGTAGGCCTAGAGGGTGTTTTCTCTTCTCTCTGCCCATGGAAGTCTGGTTGGGTAAGGGTGCTGGGGAATCCTGGGGCTGTTCTGATTCTCACCTCCTTCCCCCAGCCTGGCCCGGCAGTGGACTCTGGAAGATGAGGAGGAGCAGGAGCGTGAACGGAGGAGGCGACATCGCAATCTGAGTTCTTCCATAGATGATGAGGCTCCCAGGCTCACCCAGAATGGAGATGGGCGGGCCACTGAGAGGTACTTGGATGGAGGCTGGGCATCATTTCCTCGCTCTGGGTGACAGGGATGGACTCAGCTGCCCCAGGCATATCATGTGCAATGTGTTTGGCCTGCCCAGGGCTTGAGACCCAGGGAATGAGGCTGAAGGCTGTGAAGACGAAATTTCAAGTTCCCCACCCCTCCCCAGACTCCTCTTCAACTCTGCCTAGTTCCATCTTCATCATGACAACTATGGCTGCTGTTTGTTTAGAGCATCCCTGGGCCCACACCTAGCTGGACACTTTATAGATGTAGCTCACTTAATTCTCACAATATCCCCGAGAGGCAGATTTTAATTTATTTATTTAGAGAATCAATTTTATTTATTTTTCCATCTGGTCTTTGTTTCTCTGACACTTAGTTGTGTACGTGGTGCTGGGGTTCAAACCCAGGTCCTTGCATATGCTAGGCAAGTGCTCCAACCACTGAGCTACTGCTTCAGCCCTGAGACCAGTCTCATTAACCAGGTTTACAGGGAGAACCTGATGGAAGGGTATTTAGGTGATGTGCTGAGATTATATACCTAGAGTAGTGCAGCCAGAATTTCCGTCCAGATTTGTCAAGTTCAGTGGCTCAGTGCTGTCCTTAAATCAGGCTGCCTCCCTCTGGCCTCCTCGCTCCACAAGTTACTTGAGGGGAGGAGCGTAGGGTGTAGTCTTGCCGGCTAGATTTTGGGATTATGAGGGAAAGGAAGAAAAGGGCCCAGAATTTACTGAACGCCACCCAAGCGCTAGGAGTACTCTCATGGGATGAGGCTCATTTTACCTCCTGACAAGCTCAGTTTGCTGATTTGAAAACTGAGAGTCAGACAGCAAATTAACTTGCTTGAAATTACACGGAGAGCAATGCAGTGGAAGAAAAGGAATCTTCTTCAATCGGAGACCAAGGGGAGGGAGAGAGCGTATATGCCCTGGGCTGAGCCAAACCCATGGCTGCCACCTAATCGCAGCTGCACCCATGTGACCAACAGGAGTATGGGATGGTGACTCAGAAGGCTTGAGTTCTAATCCCAGCACTCTCTCCAGTTAACTATGTGACCTTTGAAAAATCTCAAACACCTCTGATCTTGCTCTAAGCTCTTAGGGGGCAGGGACTGCATTTCATTCCTGCTGAGCCCCCTTTGCCCAGCACAGCCTGGCACATACAAAACTGTTGCTCAGTCAGTGTTTATTGATGGTCTCACCTCTGATGTCCTCTGATTCTCTCTTCCACCTCATCCATCTTTTGATTCAGGCTGCCCAGCGTGGAGGAAGCAGAGGTACCCAAGCCACCACCCCCAGCCTCCAAAGATGAAGATGAGGACATCCAAACCATTCTTAGGACTCGGCAGGAACGGAGGCAGAGGCGGCAGGCAGCGGAGGCTGCACAGACGCCCACCCAGGAGAGGCTAGAGGCCGAGGAGGGAAGGGACAGCTTTGGCTCTGAGGAGGCCATGCAGCAGCCCCTAGTGCTCAAGAAGGAACCAGAGCCCCCACCTCGCAGGAGACTGAGCCGGGAGCAGCGGGGCCCCTGGGCCAGGGATGAGGAGCCAGGAGCAGGGAAGAAGGGGCTCCCAGGGGAGGCCTTAGTCTCTGAGAAATCCCCTGTGTCAGAGAAGTCAGCAGCGCCCAGCAAGAGACTGGTCTCGGAGGAGACCGAGAAGGGGTCTGCCCCAGAGAAAGCGTCTCCATTTGAGAAGTCAGCAGTGTTGAAGAAGAGAGGCAGCTCAGAGCAGAAGCCCGATCCAGAAAATGCAGATGTCTCAGACAAGTCTCCAGCTCCTGAGAAAACACCCGTGTCTGAGAAGACAGCAGCCTCAGAGAGAAGATCCATCTTGGAGAAGAAGTCGATTCCAGAGAAAGCAAGTGTCTCTGAGAAGACGCCAGAGAGAAGAGTGGTGTCTGAGAAGGCTTCTATCTTTGAAAAGTCTCTGGTCACAGAGATGAAGCCAGCCCCGAGGAGGGCGGCAGCCTCAGAGTCACCCCAGACTTCTGGGGAAAGCCGGGCCACCATCAAGGAGCGGAGAGGAAGGGCTGTCCCTGAAAACAACCCGCCTTCCTCACCCGACAGTGTGACTGTGGCTCCTCGCCTCAAGCCCATCACACTCCAGGTTGGCAGTGCTCCCATCCTGCCCTTGTCCACAGCCCCCTTAGCTGGCCTCCCTGCCACTCTAACTGGTGGCCTCTGGTTTCCTTGCTGTCTCCTATCCTCGCACCTTCAGGCTGGGTCTCCCTGCTGCTCCCAGACACTGGCAGAACAGGGTCCCTGTGACAGAGGTAGGTTTCTGGGGCTGGCAGGGACACCAGCGGTGAGGCAAGGAGCACCTGGGACCCCGCACCACATCCTCAGGAAGTACCTGGCCTCCAGGACCCCAGTGGGTTAATAAGCCTCAGATCCTTCCAGAAGCTCTCTTAGAAAGCTCTGCTGTGGAGCCTGGCTGCCTCCAGTGAAGGCACAGAACCTTCCTCCCACAGCTCCTGGGATGAGCCACATGGGGTCCCTGTGGCAGCTTGGCTCAGGGGCTCCCTAGACCCAGTAGGGCCCTAGATCTCTGCCAAGGATGGTGAGTTCTCAACCTCTTGTGTGACTCTCTGCTTCATCCAGGTAAAAATCCCCAGCAGGCAGGAAGAAGCAGATATATCCTCACCCAGCCAGATCACCTACAGCAGCTCCCTCAAACGCTCCAGCCCCAGGACCATCTCCTTTCGGGTGAGTCTCTAAATCCACTGGAAGGCAATCCAAGGAAACCTACCATTACAGCAAAGGAGGCTTAGGTTAGATAGCATGAAGACTCCCTGGCTAGAGAGGGGCATTGGGTTCCCATGGCTGGCCACAAACACACACAAGGTCCTATTAAATAAAGGAGAGCAGGTTAATGACCTGGAAGGTGGGTGTGAAGAAGCATGAGCAGCCCCACCTAGTGGGGAAGGCCAGAGCTGCAGGAAGAGGGCACCTGCCAGGACCAGGCTGGGCTGCTGGCTCCACACCTGCCTTCATCAAGTCCTGTCCTCACCCAGGAGGGAGGGCAGGGCAGGAGCAGCAGGGCTCCCCCAGTGCTCTCTCTGCTCTGCCCCTGCCCCAACTGTGCAAATTACATGGAATGGGAAGTCTCATTTGACCTATCCCAGTATTTCTTCTTAGTTCTTTTTTTTTTTTTTTTTTTTTTTTTGAGACGATGTCCCTTAAGATGCCAAGGGCCTTGCTAAGTTGCTGAGGCTGGCTTTGAACTTGAGATCCTCCTGCCTCAGCCTCCTGAGCTTCTGGGATTATAGCAGTGCACCACTGCGCCCAGCTACTTATTCTTGTGTTCACTGGGCCATCCACTCATGTGCATTGTGCCCTACTCCATGCCAGGCCCTGGGGAAGGGAGGCAGATGGCCTGAGGTTGACCGGTACACACAGGGCTCTTGGTCAGTGGGGCGGCAGATCAGAAGACAGGTGGGAAAAGGTTCCCTGGGCAGGGCTGGAGGAGGCAGAGGAATGACTTTGGTACCAGACTGCTGGGTGGAGGTAGGTGTTTCCCAGATAAGAGGGCCTCTGATGAAGGTATGGTCATGTATTTCTTTGGTGGCAGGGGGATCTGGGGAGGAAGTGTCCTGAGAGCTGGGCTCTGTCTTGAGGGGTGCCATCGACCACCCCAAGACTCCCACTCATGGTCTCCCCTTCTCGTTTCAGATGAGCCCCAGGAAAGACAACTCGGAAACAACCTTAACCCGCAGGTGGGAGGCCTGGAGGCTTTAACTTTCTTCTGTCTGATCACGTATTTCCTGAACACCTGCCACCTGACCTCCTTGTGCCAGACTGTGCCACAGGGCACGGGAGGGGAATGTGCAGATCTTACCCAAGGTTCTGGCAGAGGGTGGATTAACTGGAGGGACTGAGGCTGGGTGAAATGGAACAGGGAGAGGCCATCAGGAAATGCTGCTTGGAGGAGGAGCACTTGGGTGGGGCTCTGAAGGGAGGAGGCTGGGGTTAGGGGTGGGAAGGGGAGAAAAGTTTCCAAGAGGGAGTCAGAGAACAGTGCAAGGGGAGAGAAGCCTTTGCTTCTGCAGGCCTGGGTGGAGGCCTGGGATTCTGCGTGTTTAATAAGCACCCTCACCTCTGTACATTGGTTCAAGCAGTCTGGGAACTGTGAGTTGAAAAAAACCCTGAAATTGGATCTGAAAAGCATTCTACCCATGTTGGGAATTTTGCCCACTCCACTGTTCTCACCTGTCCTCGAATCTCCCGAGGCCTATGCTAGGCCAGGCATGGAGCTCGGAGTGGGGCTGGAGGAGGAGGAGAGCAAGGATAAGACACAGCGGCTGCCCTCTAGTAACTCACATGAGACCATTCAATACACAAGAGTCACCCAAACAGGGAGGTGCGGGTTAGGAACCTGAGATAGCTGCAGCAACAGCTCGGCATGTGGTGTCACAGCACAGTGGACATTCACAATGGGCCTGGAACTAGAGGGAGATTCCCAGATGGAAAACTGGAGGCATGGCATTTTGGACTGAGGGATGGTATGGGGTCCTAGCTGGCTGCCACAAGGGTGTGTGGCAGGAGGTGAGAGGTGCCAGCTCAGATAGGGGAGGCAAGAATGGATCATTAGAGCTTCAAGAGCTGTGACAGGGAGTTTGGTTCTTGTCCCCTAGCCCCAGGGGTCTGAGATGGAAGGAACAAAATCTGTTTGAGGTAGGAGCAAATTGGTAGCAGTAGGGAAGAGAGCTCAGGTGACAAGCAGGGAGAGTGGGAGGTAACCACAGGTTTAGGGAAGACAGAAAGCAAGGGCCAGGTTCAGGCAATGGTGTTGGTAGGAGCCCCAGGGTGTGGGAGGAGATGGGAAGGAGTGAAGATGATTCTGTTCTTGGGATGTCCTACTGAATGGCCTGTTTTTCAGGAGGTAAGGACAATTCCTGGAATCCGAAGTCTTCACCTTAACCAAGTCTTTACAGTCTACTCTGCAATGGGGGTTCCTTGTTCCCCCAAAATGGCAGGATGTGAGGGGCACTTGAGTCCTCAGGCCCCAGGGCCAGGGCTGGCCTCCCCAAAGTGGGTGTCTCTCCTGGTTTGTCTCATCCTATTTTCCCATCCTGCAGTGCCAGCGTGAGGCTGCCAGCCAGCTCAGTCAAGCTAGGAGAGAAGCTGGAGAGATACCACACAGCCATACAGGTGTGGCAGGGCTCTTCCACAGGGGCACGGGTCCCTGCCCAGTGTGGTGGTGTGGCCATGCACTTCACAGGCACAGCTCAGTGGCTTGTATCTCTGTTTCCAGAGATCAGAATCTGTCAGGTCTCAAACCTCCTCCCGCACTGAGTTCTTTGTGGCTCCTGTGGGTGTGGCCAGCAAGCGCCACCTCTTTGAGAAGAAGGAACTGGCCGCCCAGAGTCGAGCAGAACCAGCCTCCAGTCTGAAGGTGAGGGGTAAAGCCCAACTGGGAGTCTCTAGGCTTATGAGCCCTGAGGTCTCCAAAGCCTGAACCTAGGCCTCGGCAGTGCCCGAAAACTATTTTCATGTGTCAGTGGTGGAAGAAACTTGACTTACCATGGGTGTCCCTAAGCTGAGTCACCCTGTACACATGGCAAGCATGGATGATGTGGGAGTGAAGCAGAGTCCTATCCCCATTTCAGGGCCTCTGAAAATGCCCTGTGGTTGCCCCTGGTCCCCAGGCTCTGAGCTGCAGCCTTTTTTTCTAGGAGAACTTGAGACTGTCAGGGGTTGTGACATCTAGGCTCAACCTGTGGATCAGCAAGACTCAGGAATCTGGAGATCAGGACCCCCAGGTATTCTGTCCCTCCATGATGTCTTATGGTAGGCCCTTTCATGGTGGACTGATAGGGTCAGAGGAGGGACAGCCTGAGAATGGTGGATGGAGAAGATGGAGATGGGGAGGGTGGGTGGACAGGCTAGGAATGAGCCTGTGGGTCAGAAGGCTGCAGAGAGGAGGAGGAGGCCTGGGGTCCTTTTCCCTTTCAGGAGGAGGGAAGACATCCTAAGCAGGGGTGTAGGCCTCAGGGACCCAAGCCCCTCTCTAAGCCTTGCCTTAGTTTCTGGTCTCCGCCCTGCTGCCCTCAATCAGGATGTACGGAAGGAGCTGGCGGTCACCAGGAGGACTCAATGGGGAAAGAAATCAGATTCCTCCCTGGATGTTGAGGTGAATAGGGCGGGAGGGCCTGGCCCTGGGCAGAGGGCTGTGGGCACATGGTGCGAGACCCCCTCTTCTCGCTCATGTGCACACACTGGACCTGCAGTTGCACGGTCCAGGTGTCTTCAGTGCTCCCTGACCCTGCATGTTTGGGCTGGTTTGCCCCACTACCATCCTACTAGTAGCACCCCGCTCTGTCTCTGCTGAATCAGCTTTGTAAAGCCCCACCCTCCTCAAATGGCCCCAGTGTGGGTGTGGGCTGAGACAAAGGGATGCCTTCCTGTTCAGAGGTCCCTTCCCTTGTTCTAATTGACCTTTGCCTCACAGGTGTGACAAGCCCTGCCAAGACAGACCTGCAAGTCTGCATCTCAGGGCCCTCCTACAGCAGTGTCCCTGTCATTGCCTCCACTCCCTTCCTGCCTCTGGACCTGCCTGGCTAGGGTCCCCAGGGGGCCAGAAATGTCAGCAACACTCAGCTAGCTCCTTCCCAGCCCAGCCTCTGGGGTCAGGTGTACCCTGGCACCTTGTCCTGCTGCAGGCGCAGCAGATCCTGGGACGCATCAGTAGCCCAGGACACAGCACTGGTTCTCATCTACACTGTGGAGCCTCACCATCCTATCCCAAGATGTTCACTCCATCCTGCTCACTTCCAGGGTCAAGACAGGGCTTTCTCTCAAGAACTCTAGAGTCGCCTGTCTCGTCTTCTCCCAGCAAGTGCCTCCACGTACCTGTGAAGTCTCCCACCTAAGGCCTGGACCTACCCACCTTAGTCCCTGGGGCCTGCTGCCAGCCTGCTGAGAGCAGGCCAGACTGAGAAGGAGATGGCATGTGTCCTCCATGCACCCCCGTCTCCCTGCTCTTTGCTTCCCTCCCTTCCCTGGCCTGCTGCCTGGCCAGGACCTCAGTGGCTTTTTGTGCAACTGCTTAACCTACCCTCTCTCAGAAAAAATCTGTTCTCAGGAAAGATCTGATAAACTCATTTACTCTCAGGCAAAAATGGCAAATGATACCTTAAAAATGAATTCCTTCCTAGAGGCTTTACTTTCTAACAAGAAGTATCTGCAGGGGGCAAGGAGGAGGATTTTGACCCGGGTAGGTGGGAAGGTCATTTTCCTAGTCTCTCCTCTAGGCCAGACACTAGGCTTGCTACTTGGTGCTCCTAGCTTGGTGACGGGGGAGTCTCCAACTGTTATGTACAGAGCCAAGTTTGTCTGTATCCCAACCCCCTGAAATCAGTTTCTCCCTTTCCCAACACTGTGGCCCACGTGGGCTTGGAGAGTGCTGAGCCATCAGAGAATCCAGGGCAAACCAAACTAAGCAAGTTAGTCCGGTGCCCTATAAACCCTTTAAGGCTTTAGTGTAAAAAATATATATTTTTTCTTTAATCATTAGAATTCTTACTCCCAACTGACTGCTCCGGTTTTACTCAGAACCAGCTGGAAGCAGGAATATCTATTCTTACTGTGCCAGCGCCAAGGTCAAGAGCTGGTGCAAGCTGGGCAGGATAGGGAGAGAAGAGCAGGCTGCACGGGGGCCCAGGAGACCCCAACTGCTCTGGCCCTGCTAGGAACTCTGGATATGACCTGGAGACATTTCCCTTCTCTGAGCCACAGAGCTTAAAGCTGGTGGCTTCAAAGGATTTCCCCATGCTCACGTTCTTTTGTCAGGAAGTTCCTCCCTGGCAGGTGAAATTTTCCAGCCAACAAGATTTGTCACATGAACTTGTCCTAGGAGTGGCTCATGGGCAGTGGGAAGGGCTGTTCTGGTAACTGTGGCCTCAGGTGGTGGCTCCCTTTGTGTCTGCCCACCTTCCTGAGGTGCCCAGTGAAGCTGGCTTCTGGGGACAATTTGGGGACAAGACTCTGTGGCTCCTTTGCATTCATGTACCTGACACATGAGGACCCTGCCCTCATTCCTGTCAGGGAGGCAGCTGATAGCCAAGGAGACAATCGTTTGCAGTAGATGATTTCAGCTAGTGATGACATCCAGGCTGCAGTGAGTGGGTGGTAGATGGGCAGGAGACCTCTTGGAGGAGGTGGCGCTTGAGCGCCCTCTGGAGGCAGAACAAGTCTCCCACACACTCGCCTTCCCTTGACCTGCCTTCCTGCTGTGGCTTCCCCTCCTACCATTCTGGCTTTGTTTTCTCTTCCAATATATTAGCACTGGGCAGTGACTTGTGCAAGGAGCAGGTCAGGAGCGACCCTGCCATGCCACGGTGTGACTGCTGGATAGTGACTAGCTTTTCCCATCACAGCTGTCTGGATGAAACCCTGCCCTAGCTCACTTAGCAGAAGGCTCATGTCAATGGTCTGCAGACGTTAAGAATCTACTGGAGTTTCTCTGGGGCTCTTTGCAGATCTAGATACCTGCACCCCTCTTTCAAGCATCCATGCAAACAAGGTATAGCATGGTTGAAAGTTATTGGGCTTACTAGGAATAGTGACACACTGAGAGTAGCTCAGTTTAAGGTAAGTATAAGAAAAGCAATTCCTAAGTTCTAAGAGATTCCAGGCCAGGACCTGAAGCAAGCTGGGCCCTAGCGGGCTAGCATGAGAGACAGGCGTGAGGAGGCTGTGCTGCTGTTTGGTCAGCTGGTTCCTTCACCACCATTCTGTGAACCTGCTCCCTCCACCTTCCTCTCTCTGCCAAGTTGCTTTGTGTCCTTGTGGCCTCCCTCTTTCTCAGGATGCTGGCTGCCAGGCTGTGGCTTTAGCTTGCCCTACTGGTGATCTGCTGGCAATGTGGAGGCCCATGTGTCCTGGGATAAGCCTGGAGCAGGGGGATCAAGGTCATTGGGCTCAGCAGCCCCTAGGGACCATGAGGGGACAATGTCAGCTGAGTGATAGTTTACTCAGCATGAATATGAAGCAAATGGAAGTCCCATGCACAGAGGTTGCTGTCACTCCCAGGTGGAAGGACTAAGGAGCATGAGCATTGAGAAGGCTGGACACATGACCAGGCAAGGGGAAGAAGGAGCAGAAAAGGGTGAGGCTTGATCTTCTTCTATGGAAAAACAAGAGTATGGATCACTGATTAGCAAGATCCAGAAGTGCCGGGGGCTCAGCATTCAGAGGAGAGGGGCCTGCCCTTTTTTGTTTTTTTCCGTACCAGGGATTGAACCCAGAGGTGCTTAACCACTGAGCAATATCTCCAGCTCTTTTTATATTTTATTTTGAGACAGAGTCTCACCAAGTTGGGTAGGGTTTCGCTAAGTTTCACTGGCTTTGAACTTGGGATCCTCCTGCCTCAGCCTCCCGAGCGGTCAGCATTATATGCATGCTCCACTGCGCCCAGTAGGGACCTTCCTTCTTCAAAGTCAGGTGGGCTGTGGGCCTCGGAGATTCAGAGATATGGAGATGGAGAGTCAGCTCACTGTCCCCAGACTGGGTCCCCTCTTCATTTTCCTCATGTGCTCACCCTTCTACGTGTCAGGTCCTGTACTTGCAGACACAGCATACATGTGCAAGCCAATAACAAAGACCCTGGAACCTGAACTATGGATCTAATAATCGAGTGGGGTCCACAGGACATAGTTACCTTGATTATAAAGCCCTTGAGAAATGGACTCCAACATCCCTGCTCCCTTCATATAGCCCATCCAAGGACAATGGCTATTCTGACTTGGGTCTGACATCCTCTAGCAGTTTAAGTCCATTGCTTGTGCAGAGGGCTTGGCACATGGCCTTGGGGATTATGGAGAAGGCCCACTTTACGGATGCCCTCACTGAGGCCCACAGGGCCTGCAACCTGCTGATTAGAAGCAGTGAGCAGCATGGAACAATCATTTCCAGTGGAGCTGCAGATAAGCACCTACTGTCTGCCCCCGGGGGCTCTGATAAAGTAATTTGGAGGTCGCCTTCTGTCCCCAGCCTGCCCTCCCAGGCCTGGGTTGCTGGCATCTGCTTTATCAGGATTCTCAAGAGGGACAGCTGGTTTATGTTACAATCCTGTTCCCTGCATATCTGTTCTGGTTTTAAATAGCTTATCTGAGCAGCTGGAGGACCACATGGGCTTATATGGTGTGGGGTACATGTTCCTTTAGCTGGGTCCCTGGCTCCTGCCAAAATAGCAGCCAGCCCTCCTCCATTGTGTCCCCCCTCCCCGTCTCCTGCTACACATTCCTCCCACCGCCGGGCTTGGCTCACAAGGCTCCAGCCCACACGCCCGGTTAAAGCCTCTCCATCCCCTGCCCTTGCCCAGTCCCTGCCACAGCTGAGCAGACCTCCAGGATCTGTCAGCAGCCCCTGTTCAGAGGTAAGATTTGGGGAAGGCTCTAGGGAAAGGGAGTGTAGGGTGGGGGATGTGAGGGTTCTGGCCTGGCACCTTTCCCCAGAACCTACGTATGTCCATTCTGAGTAGATACTGGACTGATAGGGGAGACCACCCTTCAGAGGAGCTTTTGCTGGAACTGACCCTAAGCTTAGTGCAGCAGAATGGAGAGAATGCTGCTTTAGCAATTGGAGAACGGGGCCCCAGTCCCAGATCTGCCACTAAAGATGCTCTGCAGCCTCCCTGGGCCTCAGTTTCCTCTTCTGTGGACTGGCCTAGGTCTTTGCTGGTCCTTTGCCTGCCCTGTGTACAGCGATGCCCTAACCAATAGGCATCCCCTCAAATGATAGTCCTTTCTAGGCAGGTTCTCTCTAAGGTCCAGAGATCAGGGTGAGACCTTGGCTGTATCAGTCAGGTGAGTCTTGGTGGTCAAATCTTATCTCCAGCAACTCAGTCTTGGAAACATTGAGAAGGGCAAAAAGTCCAGAGGCACATGGGGCCTCTGGGGCCTCTCCAAGCTGACTGGTGGATTCTACTGGACTTCCCTGCCCCAGTACCCTTCCCCTCCCTAGAGCAAGGCTGAGCAGCATGGGGGTGATGGAGGCAGCACCCCCCCCGGGAGGCCCTTCCCTGGGGTGACCCAACCTTGTCAGCATGAAAAGGTTAACCCTGGGTCTAGCTGGCCCCCAAGTCACTTCAAGTGTAAGGGTTTCTCCCACCCCACCCCACTCCAGTGTTCCACAGGAACAGACCTTGCTCTGTGCCTGGGAGTGGTAGAAAGCTTCACTGGATTTCCAGCTTCTCGTGGAGGGAATATTTGGGTAGGGATGCAGAGTTAAGGAATTTCAAGCATGTTCCGTAGAGGGTGCAGCTTGGAAGCAGCCTGACCTCCCGAATTCCTCCTCTGACCCTCTTCTCTCAGAGCAAATCCTTCTCTAGGACAAAGGAGGAATCCAAGAGGATCCAGTTGCCGCTGTCCCTCCCTCCTGGTCCCTCAATTCCCCAGGTGGGCCGACAGCTGTAGGTTTAGGGAGATCCCAGCCAACCCTGGGGCCAGGGCTGGTGGACAGGGTCTGTGTTCCTCAGAAACTCGGACACTGTCTCTGCAAGCCGGAAACTTGAAGCTCATGCATTTTATAGACAGGCTAACTGAAGTGTATGACCCGATCTTTTGAGCCCCAAGGCCAGGATTCTTTCTGCCTTATGTTTGTATTTTACTTCCCAAGAAAGGTGGCCTGACCTGCTGCTCTGAGGAAGAAAGGCTGGACAGCGACCTGGGAAGCCGGGCCTGGCTGTGGGGCCCCAGGTGCTAGGGACATTCCGTGCATTACCTGCCCAGGTTCTTGATTCTCTCCCATTCTGGAGCTCAGCCTCCTCCTTCCCCTCCTTCAAGTCCTGCCTCTGACCAGCCGGCTTGGCTGCATCCTCTTAGCTGAAAGCCCTACTCCAACTCCCTGGTCTGCGAGCTATTTTTAGGAGCTGATGGTGCTCCCAGGAGCCAGGAGAGGAATCCAAGTGGCTTTTTCCTCTTCTGAGCCTCAGCACCACACCCAGTGGCTCTTCTGAGCTGGCAGGAGGGCAGGACAGGACGGAAGCCAGAAGCAGTGTGCCCCAGGCCAGCCACATGCCATTCGCCTGAGAAGACACTCCCTCCTTCCCAAGGCAGCAAGCTCCTCATGGGGCTCAGGTCACAAGTTCTGACTGCTCCCTTAGGGCTCAGGCAATGCTTGTCAACCACGAAACTCCCCATCCATCCCAGGGCTAAGAGTCTCTTCTCTTTGGCCACTCTCATCCTGAGACCTCTTGAATTTGAAGCTTGTTTGTTTGTTTTAGCAGATTGAGGCTCGAACCCCTGTTATGACATCTTACTCATTTGGCATCTCTTTCCTGCTCCCCTCAACATGGGAGTGTCTCCCAGCTGCTGTCCAGAGCTCCTTGTGAACAGGGCTCTGCTCTTGCTGTTTCTGTCCTGCTCAACAGAGGGAGCTGGGGTGGTCCTTGTTCAGCATCCCCATGCTTGTCCCTAACCCTGCAGGACTCGGCCAATCCAAGCTTCCAAGATGCTGAGTCTAAGGCAGTCTCTACCCTGAGGGACAGCTGGGGAGTAGCAGTCCCTCGGAACCCCTCAAGTCTCAAAGAGGCTGCCATGAGATACTTCAACCCTTCAGAGCACTGGCTCCCTTTGGATGTCCACAGATGGGTGCCTGGGGTTGGTCTTAGCCACCACATTGGGATGTACAGGGAGTGGTGAAGGAGTAAGCAGGACTGTCCATGTGCTGCTATCCTTACCCCAGTGTGGGGCAGAGGCAGGAGGGGGCAGAGGACACAGAATGGTTAGAGGGTGGTCCTGTCTGCTATTCTGATTCTACTCCACTTGACTTCAGTCTCACCCGCTCATCTCCTTCTCCCTTTAATCCCTTACAACCCAATTATCAGGATGGTTGCAAGACTGTCAGACTGCAAACAAGGGGTGCCAGTCACATTTCAATCAATGTGTACTTTTATGATGCAGAAACATTGGGTTATAATTTTAATTAGTTTTATAATTGTTATTAGTTGGACACCTACTCTGGGCCAGGCACTTGTACCAACTCTCATCTTTGCATCCACCCCAGGACAGGAGCAAAGGGAACTGAGGTCTAAGAAAGTGAAATGACCTTTCCACGGTCACATGCAAAGGCATGATGGGACCAGCATTTAAGACCAGATAATTCTCCCACCCTAGGCCTTGCTACTCCACCTCTCTCGTTGAATTCTCCCTGTAATTACATGTGTCCAGCTGCTCCTGACCTTGCCCAGTGCCTTCCACTTTCATGAATATCAACTTGATCCTCTTAAAGACCTCATAGAGCCAGGATATGTACACTTTATCTCCATGGCACAGAGAAAGAACCAAGGCCAAGAGACATTAAAAACACTTGCCCAGACACTGTCAGCAAATGAACGAAAGAGAATTGACATCCAGATTGTCTGAGCCTATCACCATGAGGGGAGCCTTTCAACACAAGTTCCGCAGGGAATCCCCCCACCCCTCTGCTTTTTTCTATTGCAGTACCAGGGATGGAACCCAGAGTATTGCAGATGCTAGGCAAGCGCTCTACCCCTGAGCTGCTTGCCAGTCCGATTTTATTTTATTTTGAGACAGGCCTCTAAGTTGCCCAGGTGGGCCTTGATCTTTGGATCCTCTTGTCTCAGTCTCCCAAGTAGCTGGAATTACAGGTGTGCACCACCACACTGCATCAATTGCATAGATTACTATGCAGTTGTGAGAAATAAAGCAGAGACATTTCTTATGTCCTTTGTCCAAATTCCCCCAGTGGAAACATCTGAAAAACTCTACAGTGAAATATCACAACCAGAGCATGCACATTGATATATTCAATCCAGGATCTTAGTCAGATTTCCCCAGCTTCACTCATGGGCTGTGTGCGTGTGTTAAATTCTGTAGGTTTATCCTGTGTAAATTCGTGTACACATCACCACCATCAAGACTGAACAGTTGCAAAATCACAAGGCTCCCTCGAGTGCCTTTTCTATCCCTCTCACCTCCTTCTCACCCTCCACACAACCCCTGACAAGCACTAATCTCTTCCCCATTTCTATAATCTTGCCATTTCAAGAATGTTGTACAAATGGAATCATACATATGATCTTTGAAAGGGCTTTCCCCAGTTGGCAGAATTCCCTCGAGACTCATCCAAGTTGTGTGCGATGGTTTGTCCCTTTCAATTGATCACTGATTGGCATTCCATGGTGAGGATGACCACAGCTGTTGTGACACTCTTCCAGTGGTCACTCTGTGCAGGACAGGGATGAGCTTGTTGGCACTTCCCTCCCAGAATACTTCTGCAGAGTGGATAGGTGGAGAAAGTTTACAAATACTGGGAACACAGAAATCCCAGAGAGCACACCTTCTCTGGGGCAGGGGATGAAGTGGACATCAGCTGGCTGCTTGCTGTGATGTGGGTGCTGCGATCTCCCCTTACAGAGGGCGAGCAGGCTTTCCCTTGCCAGTTGCACAGCTAATAAGAGGTGGGGTGAGATTTGTCCCAGGCCCCCCTGATCCCTCTACATCTGGGGCCAGAGCTCTTCTGAGGAAGGCAGGGCTTCCCACTCTGCCTGAGCTGACATTTTTCTCTTTCTGGAGGCAGAGCAGAGATCATGTCTGACATGGAAGAGGTGGTGGAGGAGTACGAGGAGTAAGTATCCAGGAGCATCCTGTCTCCAGTGTTGTCCCCTCCATCCTGCCATTCATACTTGGAACAGCAGCCACCCAGGCGCTCTGTGATTCAGACCCCAGGGAGAGATTTAACCCTTTTCTTTCTACTTCTGTACTTCTGGGTAGCTGATTCCAGGCAAATCTTAGGCTGGGGACTTGGGGAATACAGGCGCTCTCTCTAGTGTCACCAGGGTCCTATCTGGCTAGGTATGGCTGCTAATAGAGAAGCCAAGAGGCTGGGACTCCTGAAGCTGATTGGAAAGCTTTCTTGACTTCCCTGAGGCCTCCGAGAGGCTCCCGTCCACCATGCCCGTGAATGAATCCATTTTGGATTCCTACTTGCAACAGGACCGTGGTGTGCAGCCCTGTCTTGGACAGAAGCTGGGAATGGGACAGTCAGGGAGGACTCAGAGCTATAGGCACAGCCCCTGCCCTTATGGGGCTGTTGGGATGCTGAGGCCTAAACTGCAGGGAGGAATTGGTGGTGGGTGGGAGTGAGAGCAAGGGCAGTCAAGGGAGGCTTGTGGGGAAGGTAGGTCTTCCCAGAAAAGCAATCAGAGACAGAAGAGATCTGGGAGATAGAAGAGCTTTCTAGAAAGGGGCACTGCCTGGGAGAAGCCCAGAGGTGAGGGTAGAACGCTAAAGGGGCCCAGCTGGATGAGCAGAGGTTTGCTGGGGACAATGACAAGTAGCACTGGATGGGAAGAGTGGGCCAGATTAGTGGGGGTCTTTGCAGAGCAGGAAGAGAAATGTGAACTCTGCTAAAAAAAGAGGGAAACGAGACGCAGGGTTATCTTGCGGGAAAGGCCTGTGTGTGTGCGGATGTGCGCTCTTGAATGTGGGCAGGTATTGACAGAATCCTCTTGTATCCAGGGAGCAGGAAGGTAAGCACACGCCCGTATGTCGTGTGGATGGACAATGTGGCTGGGAACTGACCCACCTCTCCTCTCTTCTCTTGCTGCCCTGGCCTCCTCTTCTGAGCAGAAGAAGCCCTGGAAGGTATGTACTTTGGGCAGGTAGAGGGCCAGGGAGGTGGACTCTCAGGAGTCCAGTATTCCTGGGAGCCCTGGGAAAACAGCTTCTCTGTCTCTGCCCTGAACTCACAGCTGAGCCAAGACCTCCCAACAGCTGTAGCTCTGACCTGGCAGTCAGTCTGACCTTGATTGCTTGGATCTTGAGACAGACAAAAAGGTTTAAATGTGTCTTCTCTGTCAGCTGTTTTCTTTACCACTTTTCCTAATTAATTAGTTTTATTTTTTTCTATTTTTTTTAACCATGGAAAATTTGAAAGGCATGTAAATGTAGCCAAAAAAAAAAAATGTACCCTCGAGATTCAAGATTCAGTGCCAACAATCAGCTCACAGCTAGTACTTTATCTCTCACCGTTTGCCCCCAGTTATTTTGGAACACACATTCAAAATCGTTTCCACACATCTATCATTTCATCTGTAATAAGTCAATGTATATCTCTAAAAGATAAGCACTATCTTTAAAAAAAACATTACCGCAATACCATAGTTCCACCTAAGAACATTCCATTTAATATTTTTTCAAATGCAATTAAGAATATGAAGATGCTCACTTATCTGAGACATTATATGTAGGCATGAGGATTTATTATTATTGCCTAACAAAGGCCTGTCTTGTTGTCCCTGCTCTCAAAGGTGATAACACATGCCCTCCTCAGCTTTGGGTCCTCTATTCTCCCTGGAAGAACTCCCTGGCCTTTCTTTCCTGAGCACAGGAAACAGGAAGAGATTTAGAGACTCCCTCCTTCCCTCCCCTCTCCAGCTTACAAGGGCACAGAATGGCCCTCAGGTGCTGCAGGCCTCTGCATCACAGGCAGGCTGGAGCCTGCCTCTTAGTGGCTCAGCAAATTCTTCAAAAATATCACCTCAGCACATGGTGCGCAGACGCTAGGAAAAGGGCCTTTAGGAAGATCCAGGGACAGAGCTGGTGGGGGGCTTAGCATCTGCTCTTCCTTTGTTCCCCAAAGGGAACAAAGGGAAAATGGGGTATGTCCTGAGCATCTAAGGCTGCTCCAGGGGCAGAGAGAAATTCAAAGGCAAAACTGGACAGGCCCACAGGAGTCATGCTTGGTTTTCATGGAACACCAAACTCTTAAGGAGGGATCTGAAATAAATAGCTTTAGAATGAAAACTCTAACTGGCTCCAATTTCTGCTGTGTTCTTTGCACCAAGTCTCGGTGTGGTGGCGCTTCCTTTCCTTTGGGGGATTTTCCACTTCATTAGGACAGGTTTGGGGTGGTGGGGTTTGAGAGCTAGACCTCAGAATTTGGAGCCAATCTGCATGCTATATGCGGTAGGATTGGGTTGGGAGTTAATAAAATAATTCTCTATGGAGAGGGTGGTCTGAGCCCCATGCAGCACCCCTGCTTCCCAGCTAAGGACCTGGCTGTCAGTGGCCAAGGGAGATCAATGTCTAGATGGCCACCCTTCTTACAGTAGGGACAGCCCTGAGTGAGTGTTCCACTGCGGGGGACAGAGGTTTGCATCGTGGGAGTTGCCATCTGTTCTCTTCGGGTTGAGCGCTGGCCTGTCTTAAAAAAAAGGATGGTCAGCTTCCTTTTTTCCAGGCCAGGGAAACACCCCTGGTACCAGCAGGGCTTTCCAAGTGTGGCTTGGAAAGGCTGGATTTGCCCAGGAGCAGGAATGTGGGAGAAGTTCGATGGGAGCCCGATGTTCCTCATTCCCTGCGCTTAGAGGGAGGCCAGCGCTGTGGTCTAGACGTGTGGGCAGGGAGCCGCTAGTTAGTGCTTACTGAATGCTCCCTCCTGCTGGGTGCTCTAGGCTCTCAAGTGGGCTGGAAGTGAGTGTCAGCATTTCCATTTGCTGACCAGGCACCTGAGGCTCAGGGAAGTTCCTGAGGAGTTGCTCGAGCTGCCGAAAGTGGTGGCTTAGGCTAACCGCAGGCCCTGCACCGCCACACTCGCGCTGCTGCACTGCTGCCTGGGCTCTCCGCCCTACACTAACCTGTCTCCCTTCCCCCCTTTGCTGCCGCCACCCCTGAATCTGGACGAGAAGACTGGAGAGAGGATGAAGACGGTAGTACCGCTTTTCCTGTCTGCTTTCAGCTGCTTGCCATCCTTTGAGTCACCTGCTTGTCCAGGGGCCCTGTCCTTGGGGTGGGGACAGCTGAGCGGGTCACTCATTTCCTTCCCAGCTTCAGAGGGGCCAGGACCACAGTTGTGAGGCCTTCACCCTGTGTATCCTCCAGGGACACACAGACTCAGACAAACGCACCCACAGACAGGACGGGAATGAGTGGGTGCGGCTTAGGGTCAACTTCACTTACAGGAGTATTCTGGGGACCAGATTTGGGCTACAGTTTGCCGACCTCTGGTTTAAACCAAGAGCGGAGCAGCCTGACACCCATGTCGGTTGACCCCAATCCATCTGGACCTGGAAGTCGGTCCTGGGCCCCCGTCTCTGCTCTCTGGGTTGGGTGCCCCTCCCTGTCCATTCTCTCTTCTGGGTGCTGCCACATAGCATGAGCGGGATCAGGTTGTTCACTGAGTCTGGTTCACTTCTGCAGAGCAGGAGGAGGCAGCAGAAGAGGAGGCTGAAGGTGGGGCAGAGGCTGAGGATGAGACTGAAGACACCAAGGCAGAAGGTACGGTCCTGGGGCAGAGTGCAAAGGGTTGGGGGGTTGGTCACAGTAAGCGACCCACCTGCCACATGCTCTGCAGCCTGGTGCCTTCCTCCTGGGCTGGCAGGCACCGCCGATTGTCCAATCAGTGAACACTGATCGTGTGCTGCTTTGGTGTCAGGTATAGTACTGGGCCCAGGGGCACAGTGTAAGAAAGCAGGCTCCCTGGCTCCGCAAGCCAGCAGGCTGCAGCTGGGCTTGGACCTGCTTGTGGGGATAGCGCTCGGGGGGAACCTGAGCTCAGAATAAGGACCTTCATTAATTTCTCATGTTTTGCTTAGAAGATGGACTAGAAGAGGATGCCAGAGAGGGAGAGGCTGAAGGTGAAGACCGTGGGCATCAAAAGAGGTTTTGGGGCAGTGGGGGGACTCCTCGCCGTGGCTTGGGGGAGTTGGGGCAGGAAAGGTGTTGGGGGAGGAGAGGGCAGAGTTTAGGATGCTGAACTTCCAACTTTCATCCTGGAGAAGCTGACTTGGGAGTGTCCAGTAGGAGAGGGCACCTGTGTCCAGGCCCCTGGTCTGTGTAGGCAACGGGGACCCAAAAGTCACATTCACACAGGCAGCTCCTGGCACCGAGGCAGAAAGGTCGCCTGGTGTGATGCTTGTAAGATGAGCTCCCGAGGTCCAGGTGGCCCAGGTGTTCCCCTTGCTGTGGTCACTGTCATCCAGGCTGCCAGGGAAGAGGGCAGTGGCTGAGGCTTAGACTCCTTCCCCCCAGCTTTCTCGGGAGGGGAACCTGGGCTCAGAGAGCCTGGGGACCTGTCCACAGCACCCTCCTCGCAATGAGGTGGAGAAGCAAGCCTGCCTTGTCTGGAACTGCTGAACGAGAGCTTTTAACCTCCACGCCAAATGCATGTGTCCTGCCACACCTGGGCTGCCAAGGGAAAGGGAGTGTGGGCTTGGCAACCACTGCTGTCCTCAGGCTTGTTGATGCTGGAATTCAGGGCTCCCTGTGCAGAGGGGGAAACAGAGGACCACAGGTGCCTAAGTCATCAGGGTTGGGGCTGCTACCAGGTCTGGGCCTCCTGACCATGTGGCTGTATGCTTCTCTCTCTTCCAGATGGCCCACTGGAGGAGTCCAAACCCAAGCCCAGGTGAGTGGGATGCACCTTTGCTAAGGCCCTGGGAGCAGAAGGGAGGACAATGAGGACAAGATGGGAATGTAGTGTGGTGCAGTGGGCATGAGTCAGGAGTAAAACAGGTACAGACCAACACATACAGTTGTTTAGGTTGTGTACTGCACAAGGACTTCTGCCTGAGGGAGTGAACGGGGATGAATTCCACCCTACATCCACTACCAATCATGCACCCTGGCATGGACGGAGCTAGAGAAAGGGGATGGACTGGGCCTGGCCCTGGGCAGAAATACTCTCCTTTACCACAGGATGGCCATAAGAACCTTCTCCATGGCTGATATAGGACCTGGGGGAAAAGGCAGGCAAATTCTGAGGAGCCAAGCAATGAAACTGTGCCAGTCTAGGTGTGGTGGCTTCGGAGAGCTGCAAGCACAGGGCAGCTTGGCTGTCCACACTAACACACCTGGAGGCGGTGGGTGGTGGTAGCAGGGATCAGTTCCCTCCTGGTGATGTTGGTCCTGCCAGCAGAGGGCACCCCAGCACACTTGCTGGCTTGGCCCCACTTCAGCTGTCCAAGCCAGGCCCAGCTCCATTCCAGTGTCCAGCTCCTTCCCCTTTCCTGGACACTGCATGTACCCTGCAGCATCTCAGGGCCAGAGACCCACCCTGGCCTGGTGTCACATGCTCGGTAGTGTGTTGGGGCCAACACCAAATTGCAGTATTCCCGGGTTCTGGAGAGAGTCTGCAGGGTCAGCCGCGATGGACGTGGAATCAGATGTGCATGCCCTCTTGTCTCAGCTTTCTGTTTCCTAGTTGCGTACTTTTGAGCATTGCTCCGAGTCTTTCTTAAGAATCACCAATGCTACCTTCTTCGTGTGGGCGTATTGAGGATTAAGGGTGCAATGGCACGTGTGAAAAGGTTTTGTGTAGTCCCAGGGGCTGGGCAAGTGTGGGGACTCCTGTGCTTGACATCAGTGTGACATCATTGGGTGGTTGGCTGGGGTCGTGGTGGAAGTTCCCACAGGAAGGCGAGGGCGCTGCCTGCCCCGGGCACGCGCAGTCCCTTGGGTTCTGAGCAGGGTCGGTGCTCCCTGACTTCTTACTCCTCTCCCAACAGGCTGTTCATGCCCAACTTGGTGCCCCCCAAGATCCCCGATGGAGAGAGAGTGGATTTCGATGTGAGTGGTGACTGTGGGTGGAGCAGACCTGGGCTGGGGGCTGGTCCTAGGCGGTGTGGTTTAGGTTTAGCACAGGCGGGGCTGGAAGCCTCTCAGCCCCAGGACTCCCCCTGCAGGACATCCACCGGAAGCGCATGGAGAAGGACCTGAATGAGCTGCAGACGCTGATCGAGGCTCACTTTGAGAACAGGAAGAAGGAGGAGGAGGAGCTGGTTTCTCTCAAAGACAGGATTGTAGGTGTCCAGCCTCCAGCCCACCCTGCTCAGCAACACAGGTCCCTCCCTGCATGAGACCCGACTCCCCCAGCCCTGCTGCAGTGAGCTGCTCTTGTGGCCCTGCATGGTGGTTCCCTGGGTCCCCTGCCAGCCTGGGCACTAATTGACAGGAGCTGAATGTGGTCACGCTGCACCATGGCACAGCCTAACCCAGGCCCTGGCTGTGCAACGACCCGTGGTCTCCCCTGTCCCTACTTTCTACCCATGGGGCCCAGCTGTCCGACTAATGCAGGGAACACGGGAACGACTTGCAGAATCTCAGGTCAGCGTGCTGGGGAGAGAGGTCATTTTGATTCCTTTTTGTCCTCTCCACCTAACACAGCTCTTTCTGGCAGCTAATGCCATGGCTGGATATCTTTGAGCCCAGAGCAGCTGCCATGACCAGGGCTGGGGCAGTGGCGTAGCCCTGGTGGCCTTTTTCATAGGGCGGAGACAGCCTCCAGCCTGCAATGTCAGGTGTGGGTCTCCGCCACGCCCTCTTGTGGCCATTCTTACACGGCCAGGGAGCCCTCCTGCGGGGCCCACCTGGTAAGGGGCCAACTCTGCCTGTGACCCCTTGGGGGTCCCTGCACCTCAGTGACATCACCTCTCAGGTGCACACTGGGTCCTCTGCCTCTGTCACAGGAGAAGCGACGAGCTGAGCGGGCCGAGCAGCAGCGCATCCGCAACGAGCGGGAGAAGGAACGTCAGACCCGGCTGGCTGTGAGTGGCCCGGTTGCTGCCCGCTCCTGCCAGCCCCCTGCTCTCTCTCTTCACAGATATCATTCCGCCAAGGGGCAGCACCCCCGAGTCAGCGCGGGTCGAGTCTCGGCTCTGAAATCTCCAGTGAATGAGGCGGGGCCTCTTGGCTGGGTTTCCAGACTCCGCAGCACTGATCCCGTCCCTAGCACAGGCTACCTGGGAACTGAGGGTCCTGTCACCCTCTAGTGCGGGACGTCCCTTCCAAAGCAATAGGCCTTCTCAGGGAGCGCCCAGCCTCAGGACCTCATTCACTCATTCTATAAACTCCGGTGTCCCTGCCCACCGAGCTTAGGAGCTCCTTGCCTGTGGGGAGAAAGCTGATCCCACCCATACAGACCCCTGGCTTCAGCCCCGAGTCAGGCTTTCCACCCATGCCCTTCATTTGCCCTCTTCCTCCTCTCTGAAAACCAGGAAGAGAGGGCCCGTCGAGAAGAGGAGGAGAACAGGAGGAAGGCCGAGGACGAGGCCCGGAAGAAGAAGGCTTTGTCTAACATGATGCATTTTGGAGGCTACATCCAGAAGGTAGGTGGGGGAGCAGCTGGGGTTGCCAGGAGATCCTGGGGTATCCTTGGGGAGTGAGTCATCAGCTGTAGCAGGCAGACTTTAAACTGGATTCCAGGAAGAAATTCCCAATTGCTGTGGATAGGAGTCTGAGGCTTCTCACACCTAGCCCCTCAGCCTGACTGTGGCTTCACTTAGAAGGGGACTGCTGTGGGGATAGGCTGGAGCACTTCTGGTTCAGTGGGTGCACAGGCACCCCCAAGATAGTAGGGGGCAGCCTGTAGGGCCCTATGCTTGGAGAGCTCTGGCTGAGACCCAGCTCTGCCACTCACAGCCATGTGGACTGATGCCCTCTGAGTCTCAGTTGCTTCATATGGGACTCATGTTGCCTGTCCTGTTGCTTTGAGGTCAAATGAACCAACGTGGAAAGTGTCTGTCACACACCTATGGAGCAGTTTGTCCCTAGGCACTCACTTTGTCCCTTAGTCCCACTGGCTGCTCCATTCTCAAGGGAGGAGGGGGTATAAAACCTTGATTTCTGTGTGCAGTGGAGGGATCAGAACATTTTCTTAGATTTCCAAAGTCCCCAACTTGACCACCATGCCTCTGCCCCATGGGACCCCATGGGACCCCATGGGACCATACCATCCAAATGTTATCAAAATAATCCCTGCCCAAAGCCCTGCACTCATCCCCCAACCCCAGGTGGCCTATGCTGAGAGTCTGAATCACCTTTTCCTCCTGTGTCTCTGCCTCTGTCTTCTGTTTGCCTTCTCTCTGTCTCTGTTGCGGTCTCGGGCTTTCTCTCTGGGTCTTTCTCTCATGGTTTCCTGGCTTAGCAAGCCCAGGTGGGTACCAAAACCTCACATTCTCTTCCTCTCTTTAGTTGTAAGGAGGTCCCTGGGAGGGGATGTGACTTGCTGGGGGAGGAGTACAGAGTTCTGGCCGGGCTGGGAGGAGGGAGTCTGGAGGGATGGAAGAGGCTGGCTAGGCACAGGAGGAAAGGGCCAGAATGACCCTCCTCGCCCTTGCCTCAATTACTCAGGGGAATCCAGGCAGATGATGGTGTGGGGTGTTGCAGGAGCACTCTACTCCTGGGGCAGTTTGGGAGGGCCAGGGGACAGGGAGGGGCAGCCTCTAGCCCAGTCCCCCTGCTCACCCCGCCCCATTCAGACGGAGCGGAAGAGTGGGAAGAGGCAGACGGAACGGGAGAAAAAGAAAAAGATTCTGGCTGAGAGGAGGAAGGTGCTGGCCATTGACCACCTGAATGAAGACCAGCTGAGGTGAGAGGGGGCGATCCCTTGGGGACTGCCCTGTGACTTCTGCATGGGGTTGGAGGTTGGGGGTGGAGTCCAGAGTCAAAGGCAAAGGGCACTTCTCGCTGTCACCACTAGAGGACGCCACCCCTCACATATTTCCTACAGTGGGTTTGCTGGGAAGTCAGGCTTGAGCAGGTCAACCCAACCTGGTCCGTGCTTTGCTAGTAGTCAAAAATGAGCAGGCCCCTCACCTGTCTGCACCTCAACTTGCTCACCTGTGCACACGGTGAGAGCAGATTTGAGCTAGAAGACCTCAGTACCAGGAGAGCTTCTCTTCCTTCTTCCCGGTTCTCAGATCTCTGCCCTGGCAGCCCCTGGTGTTTGTTCCTATCCTCAGCACTGCCATCTGGCAGGCCTGAAGGTGGGAAAGAGGCCAGGGCCATTAGGGGCTGAGGCAGGACCAGGGCCAGTGAGGGCTGTCCTTGTTGACCCCCTTCCCATTCCCACTGTGGCTCGCGCAGGGAGAAAGCCAGGGAGCTGTGGCAGAGCATCTATGACCTGGAGGCGGAGAAGTTCGATTTGCAGGAGAAGTTCAAGCAGCAGAAATATGAAGTGAGCTGCAGCTGCACCCTCTCCCTCCCATCACACGCTCCTCTGCTGTCCCCCAGACTCCCTTCCCTGTCCCCGATCAATCTATTCAACTCATGCACCTTGACCCCATGCCTGGTCTCCAACTGTCAGTGCCCTCCCCTCCTCCTCCACTGGTACCGGGCTGCACTCCTGCCTCCCTCCGCCCAGGCCTCCTGGGGCCTGAGCTGAATGAGCTCAACATCGGCTTCTCCTCCACTTTGCTTACAGATCAATGTTCTTCGAAACAGGATCAATGACAACCAGAAAGTGTAAGTATCTGAGGTCTTTCTTTTCTTACCTTTCTCCTGCCCCCTGCTTCCCCCTCTTCCGGCCATCCAGAGGGGTCTGGGCTCCCACCTCTTCCTCCTCTCCTTCAGCTCATACACTTCCCTTTCCAGTTCCTCCAGGAATTCTCTCTTCTCTCCCTCTTGGCCACTGTGTGCCACTAGGAGATGAGACATAGGACGAACTTGAGGCTGCTGCCCTACTCTGTTACTCCTAACCCTCGACATCCCCATCCTCCCCCTCACCATAGAGCCTAATACTCTGCTCTGTGCCCACATCTAATGGTCCTGTTTTCCCTGCAGCTCCAAGACCCGCGGGAAGGCCAAGGTCACTGGGCGCTGGAAGTAGAGGCTGAGCCTCCTGCACTGAAGATTTCCTTGCCTGTGTTTCTGCCTTGCACATCTCCAGTCCTGGGACCTCCTGGGTACCCAAGGCAGAGTCCTATCTGGGAACCAGGAGATGGCCCAGCTGGAAGCCTGCACTCCTGCCTGCCCTATGCCCACACTGTGCCAGGAATAAAAGCCACCTCACACTGCACACACACATGACATTTCTGTCACTTTACTGAGATGAGACCTTAATCTCAGGAAGTCGGAGTAGCCATCAGAGGCCTGGTATCTGCCAAGCTTGGGGGAACTTCTGGTCCCTTCCACCTGCCTCCAGATGGAAGAGGCAATGGTGGGGAATGCACATGCTTCTCAGAGCCCAGGAGGGAGGTGCCACTGTTGGGTGGATGGGACTTGTGATTTTAGCCACTGTGAGTCACTGGGAGCAGCACTGTCCCTGGGAACAATGGAGGCCTCTTTGCATAGTTCCTGTTTTTTTTTCTCTTCCTGGCCAGGGCACTAAGAGCCAGGTGTCTGTGGGACAGGGAGCCTTGAGGGAGGATGAAGGGCCAGTTTCATTGGGCAGCTATTGAGGCTGGAGCTGCCAAGAGGCCCATCCCAGTCTGGGTGGCTTATTTTCCCCCTTCCCATAATCTGAATGTCCTCTAGGGCTTAAAGGCATTTGTTGGGGACCATAGGGTTCCTGAGCTGAAGAGGATGGCATGGTGGCATGGATTCCAGTTAACAGGACCTGGAAACCACATGGGATGGGAGAGGACCTGTTTCTCTCTAGGGTAAATCTGGAACAGGGCTGTCCTTGTGCCCTGCCAAGCCTTCACTCAGGCCATTCCACCTGCCTGGAGTGCCTTCTCCCTGTTATCCATTCTCCATCCATCCCCAGGAGCCCAGGCGCCCTGTCTCGGAGAAGGCAGAGGGGATCCATCTCTCTTGCTCTGAGCACCTGGGCCTTGCTGTAACCGCTAGCTTGGTTGTGCCATCCAGGACTGCTGGCCCCCTAGACTTGGGACATAGTACAGGCCCGTTTATCTTGCACCGTGGGCCAAGCACTGTGACAGGCAGGAAAAGGCTGTGGTCCTGAGTGAGTGGGAGGGGCTTAGCTCAGCCCAGTTTCTTATGTGTCCCATCAGCTGTTCCTCCCATAGCTGCCTCCTGAGCTCTTGCTATTGCTAGGTGCTCGCACAGGGTGCTGTGATTTGAGCAGGCATGACCCACAGGGAGCTCACAGGGCTCACAGCCCAGTGGGAGAGAGGCAGCAAGCAGGACCAGCTTAGTGTGACAGTGAGGAGGGCATGTGGGGCTGGGGAAGCACAGATGGGGTCCCACCTGGCCTTGGCAGGCCTTCTGGAGGAAAGTGTGCCTGCACTGAGTTCCAGAGGAAAGGGAAGAGGGGTATGTGTGTAGGTGGGGACACATACAATGTCCTAGATGCAGGGATGGCATGGTGCACTTGAAGAGCCACAGTTATTAGCAGAAGCCAAGCATTTTTCCAGTGTGGGACAAGGAGGCACCTGTAAGTGTCCCCCAAACAGGCAGGGGGGCAGAAGTCTGGGCCTCAGGCCCAAGGAGAGCTCTTACTATGGTTCCTGGGAGACCTGCTTGCAGCTCCTGGCCACAACTCAGTCCTACACCTCCCCAGTTTACAGGGTAGGATACATGTGACAGCACCCAGCCCCTCTCCCCGAAACGGGGCACTGCAGCCCTACCCTCATCTGTCACCTCATTGGGGTGGAGGGCATCCCAGAGACAGAGGCATCAGTTCCATAACTAGGATGCCAGAATGTTCCACCACCATCAAGGCCCCATGGGGCTCCACCTTCTCTGTCTGGGAGGTGCATCCTCAGAGCAATGAGGTCCTGGTAGCACAGCCCTGGTCCCACCTCTGGCTCCTCCCTTCCCATCAGATCCTTAGGATTCCCACTCTGTGCCAGTAGCTGTGGCTTCTCTCCATACTATCTGAGGCAGACCCAGGAAGTGGTCCTTGCTCCCTTGCTCTGTGCCCCCCTGAGGTTGGTCCCACTTTGTATCTTTTCTTTTTAAGATCACCTGGAAAGATTTTTTTTCATCTTCAATATTTCTCATTTATTTGTGGTGAGAGTTTTTAAGATCTCTTTCGGCTACAGTAGGCCTCCTTATCCACACTTCGCCTTCTGTGGTTTCAGTGATTCACAGCCCTCAGAAGAAGGGTGAATGCAGTAGTCTAAGATATTTTGAGATAGGGAGAGAGAGAGACCGCACACGAGAGAGGGAGAGAGCACATATTCATATTACTTTTATTACAGTGTATTGTTATAAGTGCTCTATTCTATTGCTAGTTATTGATGTTAGTGTCTCATTGTGCCTAATGTATACATCAAACTTTATCATAGGTAACTATGTAGGGAAGACATAACTACATGTAGTTCATTATGTCCACTGCTTTTTTGATGACCGTGATGTTGAATCAAACACTGAAGGTGTGGAATGTCCTAGAGCTGGCCTGGCCTCCTGCCAACTCAGGAGCGGGATGTAGCTGCAGCAGGGCCACCTATGCCCACCCAGACATCTGGCTCTCATTGCCCAATGGCCCCTGCAGTTCCCCAGGGGGCACCGTCTCCCCCTCTCTTAGTTCTCACCTTGTGGCTAGGGTCCATCCCTGCCGCATGGCCTGTGTACACCCATGCCCTCTGAAGTGACCTTCAAGATCTGCTTGACTCTGGGTCAGAGAGGTGGTGCCCCTTCCTCCGTCCTGGCATCAGATTTGCTCTCCAAACAAGCTTGCGTCCTGGGCAGGGCTGATTCCTGTGCTGCCAAATGGAGAGGAGGGAAAGCTAGAGGCAGCATTGACTCTCCGGGGCTCGCCTGCCTGGGCTCCAGTTCAGAGCTGCAAACCCTGTTCTGTATCTAGAACCTCACTCTCTCCAGTCAAATGCTGGCTCTGCCCTTTCCAGGTGTGGGCAAGGCTCTGGCCATCTGGACAAGGCTTCCTAGGCTCTGGGCAAGTTACTGTCTGTTTCTGAATTCCCCTACCTAAAAAATAGGGATGGCTAAGAATGTTGAATAACACGAGTAGCCATTAGCACTGCATGCACTTAGCATGGATTCAGTATTAAGTAATCCCTGCCAGCCACCGTGATCGCTGTCCTGATTGTAACATGTGACTAGACTCTCGAGAGCTCCAGGTCTGGGAAGCCAGGCTCACCAATACTCAGTTGGGCTGGGCCCTCTTTGTGCAGAGGCTTTTAGAGCCTCCAGGGACCTCTCCTCTTCTGGGCTAGGGCTACTACCTGACCAGACTACTGGAGGCTGGGGGTCCATGAGAGCTGCTGCTATGGGCTGTCCCTCCTGGTACTTGGTTAGGACTGTGCCTGGATGGAGGTGGTAGAGCTTGCTCCCAAGCGGCCTCCACCCTTAACTCTGTAGCCAGGTTTCTGGAAAGGGTGGGGCAGGGCCTGTACTTTCATGGGTCCACCCAGGTAGTGGGGAGGACTGAGCTCAGGGTGGGCCCCAGGGTTAGTCTGAGTGGCCCTAGTTAGGGGTAGGGTAGGTTGGCAGTGCAGGGAGAACAGGCTGAAATCGAGATCCCACAGTGTGGCCATGGGCACTCTGGGTACAACTCCCCCTCTGAAGGCTTAGCCGGCCCTGTCATTGCACCAGGAGGAAGACCTGGTATGAGATGAGGAAAACACAGAGGATCTGGTCAACCTACCTCTCTTCTGTGCAACGGGAGTGCGTTGACTACTTGGGTCTGTTGTCTCTGAACAAGCGCTTGCAGTCCACAGGTCACATCTCCACATTGCAGAGGAGGAAACTGAGTTTCACAGAGTTTCAACAACATGCTGAGGGCTATCCATTTAGCAAGTGGCAAAGAGGATTTGAACCCATGTCTCTGGGACTCCAGATCAGGACTCTTCCCAGCAAGTGACCCTTGTAGGTTGAGGAGCTCCCAGTGCCTGGGTCAGAGTTGGAGCCTCTGTGAGCTGGCTGTGGATGGCCCAGAACATGAGTGTGAGGGCTCAGCTCCCACTGCTTATTTGTCACCTGTCCATCTGAGGCTGGAGAGGAGATATGCTGTGTCCAGCACCAGGAGGCCAGGCTGGAGGTGGCATTGATGGGCCTTTACCCAGGGCACAAGAGCAATCAGGCAGCCTCCTCTTTCTTGGGGGCAATTACAAGCCATTCCTGTGTCCTGGAGTGGTGGGGACCTGAGAATCATGGAAGCCCCTGTCATTGTCTTGTTGGTTGGTAAGCTCAACTCTAAAGACGTGAGAGCCTCAGGGCTGAGTCCAGGGTCTAAACACCAGCAAGTTACTGGGGCTTCTGCTGAAGGAGGGGAACGCTTCAGGGGTGATCTACAGTTTCCCTCCGATCTCCCTTTGCAGCCAGAGGGAGCTGGCTATTGTATGCCCCAGAGCCCTGGCTGTGATCCTTTCCTACCTCTGGACTACCCTTCCTTCTCTCTTTGCCTGTCCAACTTCCTCCTACCCCTCTGGGGCTTGCTCAAGTCCCCGTTTCTCCAAGAAGCCTCTGGCCCCCATCCTGAGCTCCTGTGGCTTCCTTGGGGATGCCCTGCTACTGCCCTGAGAGCCCTACACTGAAGGCCCATTCCCTCTGGGCCCCAATTCCCAGATACCAGTTCTGGGTGCCCAGTCCAGCCTTCCCTCTGTGGCACTGTTATCAGAGCTTTGGCTCCACCCATCCGCCCACCCCAAGCTCTCAGCCCCCGCCACCCCAACAGCTGCAGGAATTTAAATTCCTCTCAAATGAGGACTCAGGAGAAAAAGTTTCTACACTTGTGCAAAGCACCCAAGCCCTGGGGCAGGAGAAGGGGTCATCCCATCCCATACCTCTCCACCCTAGCCGGTGGCTCTGCACTATGCATGGGTCATAGCCACAAGAGCCACACCTTCAGTGCACCTTGATCCCAAAGCAGGTGCCCCAGCAAAGTTGGGCCTGAGCAATGCAAACCCAAAGGAGACAGGGGCAGGACCGGGAGCACTCTTCAGGAAAGTGGCGGGCGGGGCTGGGCAGGCAGGCGGTTCCCAGGCTGAGATGTGCTGAGGTTGCGCTGGGCTTGCAGAGCAGAGTGGCCCATCAGGGAGAACTGCTCAGGATGAGCTGCCTCACCTCATTCCCTTTCCACCCACCCATGCCCTGCCGATTCCCAGAAGACGCCAGCCTCTGGGCTGCGGGTGGATGGGGATGAAGGAGAAAGTAATGGACAAAATGTTTTCTGCTATGAACTTGTCCCAGAGACCCCTGTAGCCCCACATCTCTCACCTATTAGTGCCAGGGCAGGTAGTGAGCAGTAGACACAGCTTATAGGTTGGGTAACATTAATAAATGTTATTAGCTTCCATATATTAGGCACCTACTGTGTACCAGGCTCTGTGCAATGTAGCCTCTAATTACAGTGACATGCAAAGTTAGGTTCTACATAAATTACTCCATTTTATATACAAGGAAACTAAGGCTCAGAAAAGTTAGGTGACTCAGCCAAGGTCATGATCTGAATTACTTTTATCATGATTTTAAAATTATTGTCATGGTACACTTCATCAGATTAAGCCGTATAGCTAACAGAAACAAACAAAAAAAAGCATATATTATAGAAATTGCTTTGGATTTTAGCCAACAAATATTTGAATAATTTCTGATTCTGAAAAGCAAAATACGTGTGCATCAATCCTCGTTATAGGGAAACTTGTGTTTAATAATGTCAAAAAATCTATCTACTGCAAGGTTTGATCATTTCTTGGGCAGTCATAGATTATGACCTCCTAGCTCAGAGAAAATGACTTGTGAAATAACATAGACCTTCCATCTCATTCATTTGGGACTTTTGATTTCCTCATCTCCTGCCTCCCATCAAACTGGGCACTTCTTGGGCCCTGGGGTCCTGCCTTGCTGTTCATCCACAGATCCTAGCCCCCTCCAAACTGAGTAGGGAAATCATTTCTGAATCAGATGATCTTGTACATGATTTGCTCTTTTAAATATTAAATATAAGCTGGGTGTGGTACAACTAGGGAGGTTGAGGCAGGAGGATGGCAGGTTCAAAGCCAGCTGCAGCAACTTTTCGAGGCCCTAAGCAACTTAGCAAGACTCTGTCTCAAAATAAAAAATAAAAAGGGCTGGAGATGTGGCTCGTGGTTAAGAGAGCCAGAGTTTAATCCTTGGTACCAAAAGCAAACAAACAAACAAACAAAATATCTAAAACAAAACAATAACAATAAAACAATTAAATATTAAATATTGACCTGTTGGGAATATATGGCTAATAGTCACATTAGAGTGACAATAGTCTTTTGCAGTTGTCAAAGTACTCATAAATCAAAACAATGATCACTTTAGAAAGAGTAACTCTGATCTTGAAAGGGTCTTGTTTACCTCAAATTAAACAGTGTAAACATTGAATCTGCTTGGTTGTAAATATTTCTTTTAAAGCGCTTATAAAGGGCTGGAGTGGTGGCTCAGCTGTTACAGTGCTTGCCTGGCATGCATGAGGACCTGGGCTCAAACTCTAGTACCACATACACAACTAAGTTGAAACTTCACTACACTTTTAGAAAAAAATGTACAGAATGACTTCATCAATGAATCTATAAGCCCTTTATTTATTTTTTCAGAGAGAGAGAAAGAGAGAGAGAGAGAGGGATAGAGAGAGAGAAAGAGAGAATCAACTTTATTTTTTCATCTGGTCTTTATTTCTCTGACACTTAGTTGTGTATGTGGTGTTGGGATTCAAACTCAAGGTCCTTGCATATGCCAGGCAAGCACTCCAACTGCTGAGCCACGGCTCCAGCCCATCATTCTGTAATTTTAACAAAAATACTGAAACACATTTTGTTACTAATTGGTTATCAGAGTTACTGCAAGAGATAGACCAAGACTGCTCCCTACCTTCATAGACCAGGGGAGAGGGATGTTCAATGCATATTAAACCAATTAATACATATATATATGTGTGTGTGTGTGTGTGTGTGTGTATACATGCATGTAATCACAGACATATAAATATCTAGATATATTCATACACATGTAAATATTGAGATATATTCAGATGCATACCCACACACATGTTCCTGTTTCAAATTGTGTACAGAAACTCAAGGGAGAAGAGTGGCGTGATTAGTGCCTACCTGGGGTAGACAGGGTTTAGGCTAAGCTCCCTGTGGAAGTCTTTGCTGATTAAATCCTCAGGATTGCTAGGCCTTAGCCAGAGGAGGAGCATGGAGAAGATTTCCAGAGCAAAGGATTGGCAAGGGCGGAGAGCTTGGCGTGGACAGGGGACAGAGAGGAGGCCAGGGCAGCCAAGGTGAGAGAGGTGGGAGATGAATATGGGATGTGTGTGAATGTGGGATCTGGTTGGATCATGTCAGGCCTCAGAGGTCATGGGTAAGGGACTGGATTTTACCCTCTGTGTGGTGGGAAGTCATCAAGAGTTTTAACCAAAGGGAGGACATACTGATCTAAGTTTATTTTTCTTGCTGTGTATCAATTATATGGTGGGTTTCATTTTGGTGTATGGGTACATATACAGAACATAATTTGCTTATCATAGATTTATGTTTTTAAAACGTTGAAGAAGAGTCAGAGGAGAAGCAGGAAGTTTGGAGTGGACACTGCTACCATGGTAATAGTAGGCCAAGTTGGAGTCATGGTGTGGAGAGAGAGCTGAGGTAAAGGCAGCAGAACCAGGGGCATGGAGAGAGGGGCTGTGTTTTCAGCGAGCACAGGAACCCCTCCCCTCGCCCAGGTTCTGATGCTCTGCTCACCTACCTCACTGCTGTTCCCTCCAGTACTATCCTAAGATCCTGGTAGCTGGGGCTCTGTCCTGAGGCCCTCCACTGACTGGCACCTCTGCAGGTCCCAGGGGTATGCCCACCCCATCTCAGCCCACTCCACACCAGAGTACTCAGGAAGGGCACAGTGAGAAAGAGAGTTTTCACCAGAATATGTCTCACAACCAGAAAAACAAACTAACCGACTAACTAGCTAAACTAGAAATTAGCTGGACTTGACGGTGCATGTAATGGGATAGCCAGTCCACATGCTGGCACCAGATTCTTGCTCAACATGGATGAAAACAAAGATCTTGCTTTCACTAATGCTGCACCTGGGGTTCCTGGGACCCCAGATGGCTCTCATGGTGTACCCCAAGGCCTGTGCGGGCTGACCGCGCTACCTGTTGGTGCATGCCTAGACCAAACAAGGGTCAAGAGTGACTGCATGTGGGTTGTGGGAGAGGGCCTGGGATGGGGCTCAAGTCCCTTGCAGTACCAGAGGGAATTAGGGGTGAGAGGGAGTAGGGAGGGGTGGTTGCCAGTCATGAGAGACCTGGCTCTTCCTGGGGCTTTCCAGCCAAAGTTCTCCTGCAGTTGTCCTGACTTGCTGAGGCTATGCTGAGCAAAGCATGCTATGGGGAACTGACTGAGGTCTTTCTCTACCTCTAGAGGGGACAGCATAGTGAGGTGTCATAGTGGGCTCCTGAGGACTCAAAGTATATGCCCCTCTCCCCAGAGCAAGAGAAGGCAGTTTGGTGACTTGACCGTGAAGAGCTGTAAGAGGGCCTGGGTGTGTGACATGGGACCACTTGAGGGAACATCACCAGAGGAGCTGAGGCTGGAGACTGGGGAGTTGTTGAGAGACCACTAGTGACAGACTATTGCTATTGGGACTTATCCCTCCTTGACAGTCCCCCAAAGGCCTCAACGGGCCCCTGCTGCCCCTCTGAGTCTGTGACGCTGAGCCAGAGGAGCCAGGAGCATTTACCTATCAGTATCACAAGACAGCCAAGTTCCTGAGTAAGGACTCAGTGCTTCCTGTCCCCAGCAACAGAGGAAGCACATGGGAAACAGGCACATGGGAGGCTGGGCCCTGCCTCCTCCCCAGTCTGCCCCAGTTCAGAATGTGCTGAGCATGGGAAGGAGGGAGGGAGCACTGAGTTGAGTAGGAGATAGGGGCTTGCAGTAGATAAGGGTGGTGTTTTAAACACTAAAAGGTGGCACTTGAAAGAATCAAGGAGCTGCTCAACTTTGGGACCTGTTCAGCAGGGTAGGGTGCCCCAGAGCAGTTGGTAGCAATTTTGAGAAACAATGGAAACTTTTCAGACAAACCTCACCTCCTTCAGGCCTTACTCAACCTCTGCAGGGAAGCCATCCCTGGCCACAGTAGCCGGCTGAGCAGCCTGTCCCCTTGCCTGCCTGTCTTCCCTCTTCAGTGCCTTTTACTGTGTGCATCCACCATTGTTGCCTTTGATCTCTCTCTACACCACTGCCAGCTCCGATAGGCCAGGGTTGGCTGTTTCACTCAGCAGGCACACGGTGGCACTCCGCAACCATTCCCTGAATGAACGGATGTCCAGGGAGCTGAGGCCTCTTGTTGAACAGTTCACACATCCGTAGTGTTCTAGAAAGAAGAGAGATAATTTGGTTGCTTAGAAAGGAGAACAGAGAGATTTGGGGGCCTCAGGGCAGAGGAGGTTGGATGTATGATAATCTGAAGAGTCCAGCTAGGGGTGAGAGAGGCCAGGTTTCTTCACCCTAGGAATGACTGGGGCAGACTAATTCCAAAGGTGGTTTTCTTAAGGAAAAGGTAGAGCTGCCTGGCCATGCCTGATGGGGGCACTCTTGTCCTGGCCACCAGCAGCCCGTTCTGCATTCTGCTGGGTGAGGGAGTGGGCTGCAGAGAAGAGGAAGACGTCATGTGCAGCCTAGAATCTGCTCCTTCTGAAGAGTGTTTAAGGGCACAGACTCTGACGCCAGCCTCCCTGGGTTCAGTCCCAGCTCCACCATGTACTGGCAGAGTGAGCTTGGCAGGTTACTGTGTCTGTATTTCTTCATCTATGAAATGGGCATTATTAGTAATAGCCTTATTAGTTGTTGTGGGGATTAAGTGAATCCGTGTAATACAAGTGCTCCCGGCAGTGCCTGGCACATGGATGCATGTGAGCATTTGCTTTAGTCTTTGGGACATTCTGGGATGGAGAGGACTCCCCACCCCTGCTCCAGTAGGTCTCCCTGCTCTTCTCCCTGAATTGTGGTGTTCACTTCCCCTTCCCACTTCCCTCCTGTTGTCTATGAAGCATAGGGTGGCATGGCTGGCTCCCTCCTTCTCACCGGCTCCTTCCTGGAGCCAGGCCTGGGACCTGCAAGTCATGGGATGATGGGCCTGGCTGGGTGAGTCAGCCCACCTGCCGTACCTGCCTGCTTCACACAGTCAATCAGCCACAGGAGGCCAGGGCGTGGGGCCCTGATGTCACCCCACCTCCTACCAGGATGGCAGAGGTCTCTTCTGAAGAGTGGAGGGTCACAGAGCCCCAGATCAATGCAACCCTCTTTGGAGGGGTCAAGAGCTCACCCTGGCTGATGGTCTCCAGAGCTGCTGTTGACTCATTTGTGTTGGCCAGTGACAGCTTCATCCCGGACCCTGGAGTCCATCCTTGAGTCTGCATCTGTGCCTCCCACTCCTTTCTAACTTTCAAATCCAGACTCCTAGATTAAGTGGGCTTCCCTGTTCCCGCGTCCCTCCAAAGCCACCTCACTTCCACACTCTGCCGCCTTCATATGGTTCCGCAGCCCAGCTGCACTTTCTTCTATCTTTTCCCTCCAAGTCTCCCCTCCCTTCCCAGAGGCCTTCCCAGATTTGCTGTGAACTTGAAGGCCACAAACTGGCAGCAGGAATATCACTCAGGGGCTTGAGGAAATGCTCCAGGAACCCACATGCACATCACCATCTGAGGACATTGAGTAGGCTCCCCTGTTGTTCCAAGGGCCTTTGAATCCTTGGAAAGAGACTCTGGGAACTTTTGTCGGCTGGTACCAGAATGACTACTGAGGAGAAAGCATTTAAAATTCCAAAAGAATGAACCGGGCCCTGCTCCTGTCTAACAACCTGAGCCCCTGTGTTCACACCTGCCTGTCACCCACCTGTCCAGCTGGCTGAGGGCTGGGCAAGGCAGAATCCCCGGCAAGGCCTTGCCTGTTAGTAACACTTGGTCAGCAGAGAGAGATCTCTCCTGGCCAGGCCCATCCGGCTTGCTATGTCCAGAAGCACTTTGCCTGAGGTTCCAGAATCCCTCTTCAAAAGGCAGCTTAAAAAAGTTAAGCGCTGCAGCCGACTGGTTTCCGGAAGCCAGGTGTGTGGAAGGAGTCTGCTGGTATATACATCTGGGAGGGCTCCGTGCCATCTCTCTTTCTCTTTTTCCTTTTTCTGCCATGATGTACATAAGCACACGAAACCTTCCCACTAAAGAAAACTTAATGTCCAAACTTATTTAGACCAGTTTCCAAAAACTTAGACCTCCATTGCCACTTAGCTCTTATGAACATCCCGTGGAATGATTTAGGATATGCTGACCTATTTCCCTTATTCACAAACCTCAATTTCTAAGAACTTTTTCTTTTCTTTTCTTTTTTTAAAGAGAGAGAGGGATTGTGAAAGAGAGACAGAAAAAGAGGGAATAAATTTTATTTAGTTTTTCATGTGGCTTTCGTTGTTCTGATACTTCATTATATACCCCATGGTGCTGGGATTTGAACCTGTGTCCTTGCCCATGCCAGGTAAGCACTATAACCAGTGAGCCTCTGCTCCAACCCTTGACAAGACTATTTTTTATTTTTTGGCAGCACTGGGGATTGTGCCTGAGTCACAGATCTTTTTAGTTTTTTTATTTTGAGATAGGGTCTCACTAAATTGCTGAGGCTGGCCTTAAACTTGGGTTTCTCTTGCCTCAGCCTCCTGAGTTGCTGGAATTACAGGCATGAGCCACCATGCCTGGCCTCTTTTTCAAAAACAAAATTTTTTTTTGAGAAAGGATTTCACTAAGTTGCTAAGGCTCGCCTCGAACTTGAGATTCTGCTGCCTCAGGTTCCTGAGTCACTGGGATTACAGGTATGTGCCGCCATAGCCAGCTCCAATTGCTAAGATTTTTAAGTGGGTCTCTTTGGTCATTGAGGGCCCCTTAGCCCCATTTTCCAGGTAAGAAGCAGAGTCTGGTAGAGTTGGGCAGGGGCTGGGTTGGTACCAGCAAGGGTCACTGCACCCAGGGTCTATGAGGCTGGTTGGTTGCCCTCACCAACCTTCTCTCCTGGGCACTTGGTGGCTCAGCTGTTATTTGAGTTTCACATGTTCTAGTCTCATCCTGGAGTTGGAGTCCTTACCGGCAGGGAAGACTGTTCCTGGGGGCCTGATGGCCAAGACAAAAGAAGGTGTCGTCCCCACCTGAGGGAAGGAGAGGAGGACTTCTGCAACTCCAGTGACTGAGCTGGTGTCTGCGGGGAAACTCTGCTTGCCTTGCCCATCTGGAGAGAGTGTGATAGTGAGATTTCTAGCCAAGGGCTTTTGCTGACATTGTGGTTAGATGGAAGGTAGAACTGGCAGGGCCAGTTCTGACAGCCTGACTCACTCCTGCTGGTGCAGTGTGGTTGAGGAGGCGGGGCAGGGGAGGGTGTGGGAATCTGTGCAGGAATGCCAAACTGCGAATTCTCAACTCTGGCCAGGGAGCTGAGGCAGGCTGGGGCCAAGTCTTGGGGTCTGTGGAGATCCCAGGGGATCTGATGGGCATGGGGAAAGCAGTCCTGATGCCCTGAGGATTGTAATATATCAGTATGGTGGGGCAGCACTGGAAGAAACACCAGGCATGCCCTCATTCTAGAAGGAAGGATACAGGTGAGGAGATTTTCTAAGGCCCTACACAGACTGTGGCAGATCTGGGACCTCCTGATGGTTATATTAAGACATCCCTTTTTGTAGCATCTGGGCTTCTACCCCATAAGGAATTGCGTTCAGAATGACCTGAGAATAAATCTATCCCAAAGCTGGATCCATCTGCTCTGGGGAATCCTTCTTCCAAATACCAACATATCCACCACACCCATTTTTGTTCTCCAGCTCCCAGAGGAGGTTGCCAAAACAGGCTGAAGGAGCTTGATTGCCTGGAGCCCCATGCAGTCAAAAGAAGCCTTCTCATGGGTTTCAAGGAATGTGAGCCCAGAGACCCCAGGAACTCTGTGATTTCCAGACCCGGAAGGCAGAGCAGACTAGAAATGGATTCCCAGAATCTGAGTGTTCCCAGCCACCCTGTTCTCCTCAGACTAAATTTAATGTTTCTCTCCCTATTCAGAGCTCTGGTTCTTTAGAGAGACAGTGACAACCTGGGATGTGTTCAGAGAGGGTGACTGTGACCAAGAGGGACTCTAAAGCATGTCCTAAAGGAATGACTGAAGAAAAAGGAGATGTAGTTTGGATAATGAGAAAACTCAGAGGCATAAGATGATTGTGTTTGGATACTGAAATGATAATCATGGGAAAGAGAAATTGCACCTACTCTCCATGGCCCCAGTGGCTAAAGGTAAGGTCTAAGTGACAGTTGTATGAGCCCAGAAGCTGGAGCAATCTGGGACATGCTGACAATCGGGACATGTTGAGTCCTTGTGTCCTGGAGAGCTCAGAAGTACTGCTTGGCCATCCTGGAAGGCTGTTATGGACTCTCAAGTGCCAGATGTAGGGGAAGGGTTTGGAGGACTTCTACGGTCAGTTCTTTGTGCATCTACACTGAGAGTCATCTTTAGCTCAAAGCATGTTGAATGTGTGCTCTGTGCTGGACACTGTGCTGGCATTGAGAAGAGCCCCAAATATTTTAAAACAGAAATTCTAATTTTGCCTAATGATGTGAAGGAAAATATACTTGTAATGAATGAATAAATAAGAAATACTGTCAAAGAAGTAGAAATTATTCTATAGAACCAAACAGAAATTCTAAAGCTAAAAATATAATATGTACAATAAAAATTCACTGGATGGCTCAACAGCACATTTAAAATGACAGAAGAAACAGTCAGCAAACCTGAGCACAGATCCGTAGAGATAAACTCAAAAGAAGAGCAGAGAACAAAAATAAACAGACACTCAGTGATCTGTGGAACAATATCAAATTGTCTAACATACTTGCAATTGAAGTTCCAGAATAGGAGAGAAAGAGAAGGAGGTAAAAAAATCACTGAAGGCATGATGGCCAAAATTTCCCCAACATGGTAAAAGACAGAATGTATAGATCCAAGAAACCCAGCGAAGCCCTAGCAAGGTGTACACAAGGAAAATTACACTTTAGCATGTTGCTGTCGAACTGTTATCAACCGATAATAAAGGTAACATTTTGAAAACAGGCAGAGAAAAATAATAACACTACATACACGGAAGCAATAATATGAATGGCTGCTAAGTTCTTATCAGAAATAATGAAGGGCAGGAGATAACACAACAGTATCCATCTTTTTTTCCATTTTTTAAAATTTATTTTTATTAGTGCATTATAGTTTTACATAATATTGGGATTAGTTGTCACATATTCCTAAATGCACACAATTCAGCAATAGTATCTATCTTTAAAGTAATGAAAGAAAAAAGGACTCCATTAATTAGAATTCTGTATCTAGTGAAATTGACCTTGAAGAAAGAAGGTAAAATATATCCATTTAAATAAATGGGCTAGGTATGTGGTTCAGTGGTAGAGTGTTTGCTTGGCATCTGCAAGGCTCTAGATTTAATTCCCAGTACTTGAAAAAAAGTTATCCCATTTAAAGAATTTAAATATAAATGCAGGGCTGGAGCGGTGGCTCACTGATTATAGTGCTTGCCTGGCAAGCGTGAGGACGCAGGTTGAACCCCAGCACCACATACGCAACAAAGTGTTGGAGCAATGAAAGCCACATGAAAAACTAAACAAAATTGATCCTCTCTTTCTCTCTCTCTCTCACTGTCCCTCTCTCTCTTAAAAAAAAATTAATGCAAACAAAGAATTTATTGCCATTAGATCAGCACAAGAAGAAATGATAAAGGAAGTTCTTCAGACTGAAAGGAAATAATATTCAATACAAGTTCGAATCTTCAGAAAAAAATGCAAAGCACCAGAAATGATGAATATTTAAGACCGTTTTCCTCTTAATTTCTTTCAAATGTGTATGGCATTTTATTTATTTATTTTTAGACAGAATCAATTTTATTTAGTTTTCCATGTGGCTTTCATTGCTCCGAGACTTCATTGTGTACGTGGAACTGGGGTTTGAACCTCATACTCGCTCGTGCCAGGCAAACACCATAACCACTGAGCCACCGCTCCAGCCCCTGCATATGACATTTTAAAGCAAAAATTACAATGTTTTATTCTTGTGCTTATAATACATGTAGATACAATACATATGACAAAACTCCCACATAAATTGGGATGGGGAGGCTGGCGAGTGAACCTGTCTGGTTGCAAGTGCATTGTTTCACTCTGAATTTAGTGAATTATAAGCAAGCAACTAATTTCCAATTTCTGTTTAACCTCACGTATTCAAAACAGGCCTCATTTGCATCTTCATCTGGTATTACTGCATACTGCTATAAATTTTAAAGTGTAAAAGTGTTTCTCCCTGTTATCTGTCAGAGAAACGGATCTGACCGTTCAGGTCCTTGCTGCCATCTCCAAAACTCTTACATTTTATTTGAAGTGCTACAAGTTCGGCTGTCAAACCAACTGTGAAAATATAAAGATGAATATTGTAATCTCTAGATCCATCAGAAAAAAATAGAAAAAGTCTAATTAAAAATTATATTGTTGAGTTAAAATGCACCTTTAAAAATATTTAACCCACAGGGGCTGGAGCAGTGGCTGTGGTTACGGCGCTTGCCTGGCATGCACAAGTACACGGGTTCAAACCCCAGCAACCCACGTATACAACTAAGTGTCAGAGCAACTAAAGCCATGCGAAAAACTCAATAAAAATTGATTCTCTCTGTCTCTCTCTCTCACTGTCCTTCTCTCTTTAAAAAAATAAAAATTTAACCCAAAAGAAGGAAGTAAGGAAAAGAAAAACAGAGGAACAAAAGAAGATTTGACAACAGGAAAACCAATAGTAAAATGGAAGATTTAAACTCAGCCATATCAATAATTACACCAAATATAAATTGATAAAACACTCTATTTAAAATGTAGAGAGATTATCAGAATGGGTAAAATTAAGAGTAAGTTTCATTTACTTGCTATGTATAAAAGATACATATTAATATAAAGACAATGGTTGAAAGTAAAAAAAATAGAAAGATATAGGATATAAATTTAAACTATAACAAAATGAGATTAATACCAGACACAATAGATTTCAAAACGTAAGAAACAGAGAAACATTTTATGATAACACTATTGGGAAATCATAGCAAGAAAATACATGTGTAACTTGACAATTGTAGAATACACGCAGTTTTCAACTCTCCATGATTCATTCACTGAGAAAATGTTCTGGCCATGAAACAAATCCCATAATCTCAATAACTTTAAAGCACTGAAATTATACAGAATATTTTCTTTGAGTATAATGGAATCAAATTAGAAATTCAGAAAGCTGAAATACTTTTACTTATGTATTATCTAACTTTTCAGTCATGAAACTTCCCAATGGTTGACTAACGGGATTGGAACACTGGAGGCAGGAGGTCCTTTAGCGTCCAGGATATCTCTGCCTGGTGGGGCTCCTCAGCTTTGACATGCTCCCCAGAGTAGACCAAGTGTCTGTGGGTGACACACACCCTGCTGAGCCAGCAGCGGCTGTCTGCAGGATGATGGGTTAGGGTGGGTGTGTCAGTGACTCTTCATCACTGTGATCAAATTACACGACAAGAGCAACGTAAAGGAGGAGATGTTTATTTTGGGCTGACAGTTTCATAGGCTTCAGTCCATGGTTGGCCGATTTCATTGTTCTGGGCCCCTGAGGTGAGCATGGCAGAGGAAAGCTGCTAGGCTCATGGAAACTGGGAGAGGGCAGAAGAAGCGGGGGACCAGATATGATTCCCAAGGGCACACCCCCAGTGGCCCACCTCCTCTAGCCACACCCCACCTGCCTATTCAAACCAGCATGGACTGATTAGGTTACAGCTCTCACAATCTAATCGTTCCACCTCTGAATGTTCTTGCATTAACTCGGGAGCTTTTAGGGGACACCTCGTACCCAAATCGTGATAGTGGGGTTTGGATATGCCTCAATGACCGGCTGGGGTCATTGAGGCATTTTTCTTTTTGCCCTGTAGCCTTGGACTCATTAGCTCCATATTCTAACCAACCAAACCAGCCAAGCCCAGACTAGATGGTGCACACGGCAGCATCTGGGATCTGATACGCTGTGAGCCGGAGCTTTCATTTATCAGCATGTCTGCACAGCAACATGCACTGCGCAGTCTTCCAGCCTCGAGGGCGCAAGCCGCTGATTCACTGAAGATTTTGTTATGCATGGTATCACCTCCACTGCAAACCTTTCCTATCATGTTCTAAGGCTTCGAGAGTGTGTTTGGGCTGGAACGCAAGAGGCCTGTGCCCCAGGCTTGATTCTGTGGCAAACTTGCTTTGCGATGGGCAAGTCTCTTTGGGTCTTAGTTTCCTCATCTATAAATTGAAATTTATTACTCTGAGCTCTGCCTATCTTACCAGAATAAAATACAGACCAAAACAGAAAATGAACACCCTAAGGCTTTGAAAGCAAAAGGGGTTATTATGTGGCCCCTCAAGTAAAAAGACTACTGCTGTTATTAACCACTTCGGTTTACTATTTTCTCCGATGGTGCAAGTTACAGAATGCACTGCATTCCAGAAGAAGAAGCTCTGTCTCCAGTGGGGGCAGTTGGGCCCCTGCCCATGTAGGTCACAAAGGAAATAGGAGAAAGGTTTTAAGGTTCAGGGAAGATAGACTTGTGGGCAGCCTGGACACGGCGATTGGGCAGACTCAGCCTCCAGGTCTGTGGATCTTTTTCCTTGCCACCGTCTAAGCTTCTAGATGCTCCTGGTGTCTCTCAGTCTGGTTTTGTCCATTTTGCTCCTGGATCTAAAGCCCTCAGTGGTCATCAGCTAGTCCCCCCAAAAGCTGGAAAGACTTGCCACCCTCATGTCCAGGGATGGCTGAATTAAGACAGTTGTAGCTCTTGACCCTCCTACGTATTAAATACACCCATGTCCCACGTGAAATCCAATGTCTTTACTGTTAGCTCTAATTTCCTGGTCATCACATCACCTATGAGGATTTTGGGGCTGTGAGCTAATGAATTCACACAGTTTTCAAGTGTTTGTAAATCCATGGCAGTGATGCCACACTTCATTTTGCACATAATATGGCTGCACACCATATCACCATATGGCACCAAATGTGACATGCAATAGAAACGGATGAATCTTAAGTATCTAAGAGATGCAAAAATGGACTTATTACTGGCTGTCTTTATGAGAGCCCAAACAGGCAAACCTGACACATGGTGCCAGAAGTCAGGATAGTGTCTATGTCACCCTTGAGGGGGAGACAGAAATGGAAGGGGCTCTGGGTGCTGGTGATGTCCTGCTTCCAGGTCTGGGCACTGTGTTGTTTGAAGAGAGTCCTAGAGTTGCACACAGTTTAAGTCTTGCACTTCTTGATCTGTGTGCTGCATTTCAATCAAATGTGAATAATTATTGATGTTTAATTTGTAATTTCATCTCACATTTTGTGGCCAATACATGTTTCTCAGATATTGAAACAATTCCAGAGACCCCAGCCTAGTGCATCTAACACTCTGGGCCACTGATGGCCACCGTCCTGTCCTGGGCTGTTGTGCAGTTGTTCCTCTCTGGTCATTGCTGAGCTGCTCAATGTTTCAGGAGGCCAGGGAACAGTCTGGAAGAGAGGCTGTGCCAATCTCCACCCTTCCAAGCTGCGAAAAGCTCCCCTTCAGTGTTTCCCTAAGCTTCCTCACCTTCTTCACTCAAATGGCCCTGTCTTTCACAGATGGCCCCAGCAGTTATGTGCATACCATCCTTGGAATTTATGTGTGTCTCGTATGCATATCATGTCCCATACAACTATCTTTGTGTGTGTGTGTATGTGGCACTGGGGATTGAACTCAGGAGCATTCTACCACTGAATTACATCCCCAATCCTTTGCATTTTTTTATTTGGAGACAGTGTCTCAGTAAGTTGTCCAAGCTGGTCTTGAACTTGTGATCCTCCTGCCTCGGCCTCCCTAGTTGCTGATTACATTATAGGCATGTGCTACCATGCCCAACTCCATATGAGCATCTTGAGGCTGAGGTCTTGCATATCATTTTTGTTTATGACCCTCCAGCAGCTGACACAGAGCCTAGGCAGAGAAGGCATCCAGGAAGCACAAGCTTCTTGGACTTTGCCCTTGAAGTTGTCTACCCTACAGGACCCCACCTGGAAGGGGTTGTGCTTGGGATGGTTTTTCCATTTATAAGCTGGATGGCACTGGGCCTATTTGTCCCATCCTAAGTCTCACTTTAGTTATTTGTAAAATCAGGATAGCAATCCTAGTGTCACGGAGCGATGGTGAGCTATGGTACAGCAGGTGTCTTTCGGTGGCATCCATTTGCCCTCAGGTGGTATTCTCAATCTTTGCCTGATATGAGGTCAGTAAGATGAGATCTTGGAAGGAAGTGAATAGCCCCTTCATTTCTCAACAGCACCCCAAAATAATCCACAGCTTGAAAAAGCTCAAAGAAATACTAGCAATTTATTGATTTCCTATATTTCCAAAAAAAAAAAAAAAGCAAATACATGACATATCATATATGGAAAGTGGGCCTGGCCAGCACAAAGTTCTTATACAAACATAAAGCAAGGGGAGGGGTGCTCTAGAGGGAGGTTCCCAGATGCCTTGGAGGAATCAGGGGCATCCCTCCCCTGTCCATTCGGGAGCCCCAGATATTTGTCTCTCAGCCAGGTTCTGAGGTGGGCAAACAAAGGGCACCTCTACCTCTTGGGTCCTTGACAGAAGCTTCTGGGATCCGGGTGATTGGTAAGGCCCCCACTGGAGAAGCTGCTGGTGGCCAATGACTGGATTTGTCTTAAGCACAGGAGATCCCGGAGTTAAGGTGGGCATGGGGTCTGTGTCCTTTCTCATTTGGCCCAAAATTAGAACTTCTTATTTGGGGTGTTGTCCCTGGTAGCCAGAGGCCAATCTTAAGATATGCCTCCAATGTGATTCATAAAGCCCCGAAATCCCTTCCTCCCTTTGTCTGGGAAATGCATCCTCAAGTCCCCCTCAATTTTGCTCTTCCCAAGTGATAGGCATGGGTCAGTGGTCCATGTGAGAAGGCCCACCTGGCCAGCTTCAGAAGGTACAAGAGGCTACTGAAATCAGGCCTGGTCTAACTGTCCAAGTCAGGCCACTGAGGTTCGAGCAGTTGCCTTCTTCCCAGGGCAGATGGCTGGGCTCATTTGGCTCTTCATCTGGGCGGAGGGGAGAAAGTAAACTAAGAGGCTACAGGAAGCCAGGATTGCGCTATGGGGTTGCCATTGCCCTGGGCCGATAGGAGATTCACGGGTATTGCCCTGACTGCACAGTCCTCTCCCACTGGGGAATCTCAAAGCCAAGTACTTGGTGCAATGCCTACCCCACCCCACCCCAGAAGATCACAAGCTAGGTGAGGACAGGGGTATGGGTGCTTTCTTCACTGATGCGTCCTAAGTGCTTAGAACTCTGCTTGGCAGAGAGCAGTGATCCATAAACAATTTTAGAAGAAATGGAGTCCTCTGGGTGCTGGTGACTGGCAGAGGAGACTTCTTAAAACCCACACCCAGGACAGTCTGGTGGGACCAAGCTGCCATGTGGCTCCCCGGGGGGGAAGAGGTGAGCCCAAATGGGGGAGGGTATTACAGACCTATTAGAAGCAGAGCATACCTGGCTAGGTGGCCTGGGACATCTCTTGGAGGACAGTGTCCCCAACCTCAGTGGCTGTATCTCTTAATAGGCTATCCTGAATGCAGAAAAGAGTCTTTCAGTTCTGACTCCTGGGTGGGTGGGGTCAGATGGGGGCAGCACTGAGGGGGAGACTTGAAGAGAGAAGAAGCATCTGTGTTCCTCTAGAGAAGGGCACAGCCCAGGCAGTTAAAGTCTACCAGGGGACACAGGTTAAAAAGAGAAAGCCCAGGCATGGTCGGCTCCACTGCATTTTGTGGTCTGTACTGAGGGCTAGCGGCTTGGACAGGTGTTCTTATGAGGTCCTCTGGGGCCTTCTGCTACTGCTCATCTGACATGCACAGTCTGGGGTCTAGGGGCTGCCTGGTGCCCCGACAGGCCTCTTATCACATCCCCTATGGGTTTCACAAAGACAGAAGGGAGCAGGACGGCTGGGGTTCAGGGGAAGGAAGGACGGCCCTGACTGGGATGTGGGCTTGCAGGTGCACTGGTAGGACTCTCCTTTCCTAGTCTATCCAAACTCCTTCCTTCAGTCTACCGGCAACCACGCTCTCCCTCGCTTGACTTGGCAGGCTTGGTGGGAGGCAACTTCCTGGCTAATTTCCAACTCCTTCCCCCACTGTTCCTAGGAAACCTGAGTAGTTTGATGCCCTGCCCCAGCCTTTCCCCTCACCATTGGGAAAATGAGACCAAACAGCCATTCCCTGAACAGCTCTTTGGCTTTGAGCACCATTTTTGCCTTCTTTATCCTGCTGCACATTGATGACAGGCTCCCTGGAAGCTGGGGCTTTGCAGGCTGAGGTGGCTCTGCGGCTGCACAGCCCGAGATCCACGAGTTCCATCTCTCCAGCTCCTCACACAGCGAGATTGTCTTGCTGCCTCCCAGAGCCCCACACCCTGCCCAACCCCAGAACTGTGGCACTGTGGGAAGAGCACCATCGTCAGATGCACCAGATTTTCCCATGAGATACACCAAGCCTCGACTCCCCAGCTAACCTCTCTGCCTGCAAAGCAGCGTTTTAAGGAAGTTAGCTCCAGCCCGCTCCTCTCCCTCCCACCCTGCGCCCGGGAGACAGAGTCCTGGGCACAACCTTACAGGCTACAGCCAAACAGCACACCTAGCTTTTGTAGTGTGTAGTTATGCTGTTGGGCACTCTCACACACACACACACGCACACACGCACATGCACACTCATGAGAGTGCACAAGCACATACATTATACACATATATATATACCATTTCTCAGAGAAGGAAGTATTGACATCAGATGTAACCCCTTTTAACTCAAGAACCCCCCCACCCTGCCAACCTCCCCAACCCCCATTGCCTGCCAATTCCCCTAAGGAAAAAAATAAAAGAATCTAAAAATATTTCCCTCATCCACAGTTTTCGAGGTTTTTTGTCAGATGCACTCGAACTTTTCCAAATACTGCACAGATGGACAGCATAACCCATCCGCAAGGCCTGAGGTCTTCTCATCTGATTTCTTTCTTTCTGGAGAAAGAGATATCCTCAAGTTAGCATTAGGGAGATGTTTCCACATGAGTAAGCA